>QRFJ01000607.1:187418-253924 GCA_006176705.1 Cocos nucifera | reverse complement strand
CCAAATCAGGTTGAGCCAATAAGAACACTACCTCCTCCACCTCGTAGATCGGAAAAGAGTTTTCCATCCCCCTGAAAGATACTTAGGTATTATTTCAGAGGAAAGTAGAGAAAATGTTCCTCGTAGGTAATGGTGCTCATGGTGATGATCCCAAAACCTACAACGAGGCGATATCAGATATCGACTCCGAGAAATGGCTAGAGGCAATGCAGTCAGAAATTGACTCGATGCACTCAAACCAAGTCTGGACCTTGGTAGATCCACCAGAAGGTATAGTACCTATTGGGTGTAAATGGATCTTCAAGAGAAAGATTGGTGCAGATGGGAATGTGGAGACATTCAAGGCTAGACTAGTGGCAAAAGGTTATAGTCAATGCGAAGGCATTGACTATCAGGATACCTTTTCCCAGTGGCTATGCTAAAATCCATCCGCACATTGCTTGCCGTTGCAGCCTATTTCGATTATGAAATATGGCAAATGGACGTGAAAATGGCATTCTTGAATGGATATCTTGAGGAAGATATCTATATGGAACAGCCGCTAGGTTTCACATCCAGTGATACTGATCACAAGGTTTGCAAGCTGCAAAGGTCCATATATGGACTTAAGCAAGCATCTCGGAGCTGGAACACTCATTTCAATGATGTGATCAAAATGTTTGGTTTCATCAAAAATGAAGAGGAACCATGTGTTTTCAAAAAGGTCAGTGGGAGCGCTGTTGTCTTCCTCGTATTGTACGTGGATGACATCCTCCTTATTGGGAATGATATTCCCATGATGACAACAGTCAAATTATGGTTGTCCAAGGAATTCTCCATGAAAGACCTAGGTGAAGCATCCTTTATTCTAGGAATTAAGGTCTATAGGGATAGACCGAATAGGATGCTAGGACTTTCACAGAAGATGTACATAGAGAAAGTACTAAAGAGGTTTAGTATGGAAAAACTCTAAGAGGGGATTAATACCCTTCAGACATGGTATTCATCTTTCCAAGAAGATGTGCCCCAGCACACCTGAGGAAATAGAACGCATGAGCAAGATCCCTTATGCTTCTGCAATAGGGAGCCTCATGTATGCCATGCTATGTACACGACCTGATATAGCCCATGCTGTGAGTGTCACAAGCAGATATCAGTCAAATCCAGGTGAAGAACACTGGACTTCTGTGAAATGTATCCTTAAGTACTTGAGAAGAACTAAGGATATGATGTTGGTCTTTGGTAATGGAGAACTCCAAGTCCAGGGATACACAGACTCGGATTTCATGTCCGATATAGATGATCGAAAGTCGACATCTGGGAGTCTGTTTGTGTGCAATGGTGGTGCTGTCAGCTGGAAGAGTTCCAAGCAAACGGTGATAGCAGATTCCACCATGGAAGCAGAATATATCGCTGCATCAGAGGCTGCGAAGGAAGCATTCTGGTACAAGAAGTTTGCTGCAGAAATTGGAGTAATGCCATCAGATGCCATTCCTCTATACTGCGACAACAATGGCGCCATAGCCCTTGCTAAGGAGCCAAGGTCTCACCAGAAATCCAAGCACATTGAGCGGCGATACCACCTCATCCGTGATTACCTCGAGAAGGGTTATGTCGAGGTCAAGAGAGTCAACTCCAGATAATGTGGCAGACCCACTTACAAAGCCGTTGGGCCAGCAGAAGATCGAAGCCCACCTTGAGAAGATGGGACTTAGACTTGTAGCCAATTGGCTTTAGGACAAGTGGGAGATTGTTAGATATATGTGCCCTAGAAGCCAGAATTGGCTGACACTTGTAATACACTTCTAGGGGCAAAATTATAATTTTGACTAATAATCAATAAAATGGGTTATTTTCTATCACATATGTGTATTTAGTGTCTGTGATACATCCTTTGAGTTAATGGTAATGATAATTCATATTTTCAAGAGTTGAAAATTTAAGACATGAATAATCATTATTAACTCATAAAATGCTCCCGACCATAGGATCATCACGAGGATGGTGATTGATCCGGAAAGGTTGGTGTACAATCGCTTCTCTTTAGTAGATGAGTCTTGAGTCTACGGTGTGGAGACACCGGAGCGAGAGTACAGGTACTCGTTAGAGAACGAGGGCACTGAGCGTGACCACCTCGAGTAGTCATTAGGGAGTCTACCTTCTCGTCAATGACTGACTCGATGCTGCAGTAGTGTGTCTGGTTCTTTGACCTGAGGTGCATCGGCAGTTCACCTTGAGGGTGTTATAGTTTGACTACACCATTACTCGATCTCCTAGCCATATGGAATCCCTGAGGTGTATGTTGGCTATAGCATGTTCATTGTAGGAACTGGATAGCATCAAGATGGAATCTATCTACCTCGGTGGTAGAGGAGCAGCCCTATGATGATCATGAGAATCAAGTCCAGAAGTCCATGGCCATGGCAGAGTGAAATAATAGAAAGAGTTTCTATTTAGATTTTCACATTGGACTTGAATCGAATGATTACATCATATGACAGAGAACTAGGGTTTGACGAGTTCACCTTAACCCTAATCTGATCGGGGCTCAAGATAGAAGAACTTAATCACACAGGTAGCTGCACCAAGAGGTTCGCATTCAGCTCTGATGGGTTGCCACCATATACTGCTAGGTGTCACTGGTGGATTTTGGGAGCAATTAGAATGATTTAGATGATCGATCATTCTAGCTGTTCGAATCAGAAGAGTTCTGATCCATCGAAAGGAGTTTCGATGATGTCGATGATAGAGATCATGACATATCCCATTACCATACAGAACTGAACCTAACTGGGTCACACAAACAAGGGTTTGAATCTGGTGATCATCAATTGAACTGATCCAGTTCAATTGATCTGAATGAGATTCAATTAGGTTCAAGGAAAATCGTGCTAGCACTCGATTGAACCTAACGTTCTTCTTTTACTATCATAAATAAGTTGTCCTGACTGAGCCAAAGGAGTTTGTGCTCAATCAGAGGCCTTCATATGGTCTGACTGGAGGTTGTCCAAGTCAGAAAAGGTTGTCTTATTTTGTAAGACATTACCTGCCATTTTTGGTCACCTGCCATTTCTTGTTCTTTGACTTTGGTCAAAAGTCTACCTTTGACTGGTCAAATGTTGACCATTGACACTTTGACTTTTGTCCACATGTCATGCACCTATTGGAGAGCTGGTGGGGGCCTTGTCCCCCTGCCAGAACCTGGCAAGGAGGAGGGCGCACGCCACCCTTGGCGTGTGCCCAAGTTGGAGGCGCCTAGGAGTCCCTGTTGGATAGGGACTCCATCTCCTTTTTGGATTCCAATTAGAGTTCTCCTAAGAAACCAACTTTGACTGGTCTTAGGCACCCTCTAAGGAGGAATCCAGGGGACTCTATTTCCCACCAATCAGATTTAGATCTGATTTCACAAAGAGTTGTGATTGGTTGGGAAGAAGAGGAGTTGGATCACAGCTTAGTCTATAAATAAGACCCTGCGCCCAACTCAAATTAAATGAATTGAATTGAAAAACCCCATGCCCCAAGGCTGCCTCTCCCCTCTTCCTCCATGCCAAACCCACCTTCTCCCTCTCCTCTCCACGTCCAAAAGGAGTTTTGGACCTTGGTTGGTGCAATTCCAGATCAAAGAAAGGCGACTGAAAGCTAGAAGGCTGCACTGCTGCAAAGGACGACTGCTGATCTTCAAAAGGAGTTTTGAAGATCCTCCAGATCAGATCCAGATCTAATTTTTGGAGATGTGATAGAGAAGAAGAGGATCTCTAGATCCAGCCTGAGTGGATATCCGGTAGAGGCCAGGCACTTGCGTGGCTAGATCCAGAACCTTCCGCTGCATTACAGGATCATCAACGGGTAATAGGATTACCCACTTCAAGGTAAATTAAATTTGATTTAATTTATCTTTTTTTAATTTTATTTAATTTAAAATAATAATAATTAGATCTAAAATATTCCAGATCTGATCTAGATCAAAGAAAAAATTTTTTTGAAATATATCTCTTGATCTGATCAGATCTGAACGAACCTGGTCCGAAAATCAGGATTTTCCTTCAATGACATATTCTGATCTGATTTGTTAAATAATCTGAGCTAACTAATAGGATTAAGTCTGGATCAAGATTTGAGTCATTAATGAGTCACGATCAAGCAAGACCTAATTAGGCTCAAAGAGTTAGAGTCTGGATTGTAGGCTAACCCAATTGGTTCTGACTCAACAATTTGGTGTCTAAGGTAAGTTTGGCACATACGACTGATTTTTAATTGGAAGCTACTCGACCTGAATGCATTCTTATATGAGTTAATGGCATATTCCTTCCATCGATCTCACTTACCTGGCCATATCTGTTGACACAGTTCTGATCTGAGGTGGTCAATAATCCGAGCTAACCCATGCCACTAGGTTAGTCATAATTGTTATGACTATGCCAAGTCTAGTTTAATGAGACCTAAATCAATTCTCCCTAAGAAAAGATTAAGTCTGAGGTCTCTTCCACCATTGTAGATGTGCGGGCCCTTCCCGGGGTTGATTGTTCTCGACAGTGGCTCAGTTGCACCGAAAGATGCAACCATGTCTATTAGGCATTGGATGCTATGGGCTGGAGGATGAGTTGGGCTCAATATTTTGGATACGGTGAGAGACTCAATTAGGAATCCAGTCTATGCAAATGGTGGGTCTGACTTAACTAAGGAGTGGATCAATATTTCGGATACGGTGAGATTCATGAATTAGAGACCAAGTTTGGGTGCACCATGATTAGAGAATCATTGAACAAGAGTTGTTCACTCATTGGCTAACCCATCACCAATAACTGTTAGGTGAGGTGATGAGTCAGTTGGTGAGACCGCACCACCCACTAGAAATCATTAATCATGGAGATTTTTGCATCTCTACAGAGGGAGTGTAGGGATCCGAGAAAATAGTGGAAGCTAATTTATTTAAAAATAAAATTTCTAAATAAATTGGTCAAGTCATAATTATAGTATCTAACTAGAATCTTTGACTCTCTATAGGAAAAAAGAAAATATCTGCATGTCCAACCCATTGGCACGTATCCTGGACACACATAGACTGATCGGATCCTAATTATAAAGATTGGCTCAGAAACTATAAAATTATTTTGGATTTCTAAAAGTTAACTTCCATGTATTGGATCAGGATCCCTCCCATCCTTACCAGCTCCATCCATCCATTGAACAGAGAGTGTCTCTTGGAAAAATGGATAGATGAAGATAATAAGGCCAGATATTACATGTTGGGCTCGATGTCTGATGAGCTCCAGCGCCAACATGAAGATATCGATGGACTGCTCGCATCAAATGTTGGCTCACCTGCAAGGAGATGTTTGGTGAACAGAGTCATGCAGCCAAATATCAAGTCACGAAATGACTTTTTAAGGCTAAGATGCATGATGGACAGTCAGTCCAAGATCACTGTCTGATGATGATCAAGGACTTGGAAGAGCTTGAGAAGCTCGGTGTGAAGTTAGACTTGGATCTGCAGAATGATATAATTCTGCAATCCTTGACTGATGCATATGGGCAATTCATCATGAATTACCATATGCATAAACTTCAGAAATTCTCTGACCGAATTAATGAATATGCTGGTTACCGCTGAGCTTTCTATGAAAGGTTCTAAAGGCTCAGTTCTTGCTATGGAATGGACTTCTTCCAAAAGAAAGTCTTATTGGAAAGAAGAAGAAAGTCTGTGAAAAAGCAGAAGAAGGATGCAAAGAAAAAGAAGGCAGAGCTGAAAAAGAAGGCCACTGACAAAAGTAAGTATTTTCATTATAATACCGATGGCCACTAAAAGCGGAACTGCCCTACATACTTGGCCATCCTAAAGAATAAGAAGGAGACATGTCCTTCTAGAGGTATGCTCATTATTGAGTCTAACCTTACGATTTCTTCTGCATCCAGTTGGGTGCTTGACTCTGGTTCTAGTGCTCATCTGTGCACTTCCATGCAAGGGTCTTGAGAATAGCAGGAGGCTGAGGGATGATGAGATGATCCTATGCATCGAAAATGGAGCAAGGATTGCTGTTATGGCCATGAAAACCTATCCTCTTCAACTACCATCTGGCTTAGATTTAGTACCTTGAAAGATTGTTATTATGTGCCTGCAGCAAGTAGGAATTTGATTTCTATTTTATGCTTAGCACTAAGAAGGCTATGTGATTACCTTTTCTTAAGGACCATTGTAATATTCTTTATGAAAGAAATAAAATTGCATAATGGTAGTTTCCTTATTAACAGTCTTTATCAATTACATATTGATGTATCCTATCTTTAACTATCGAGCAAAATGTGAATGCCATAAGATCAAAATGATCCTAGGGATAGTCCAAACGATAGGTATCTATGGCACCTAAGATTAGGTCATATAGCAGAAGATAGGATTAACAAATTGGAGAAAAATAGGGCTATTGAGTCCATTGACTTTCGAGTCATATCCAATTTGTGAATCATTGTCTTCAAGGCAAAATGACTAAACTCCCTTTTGTAGGACATGGGGAAAGGGCCACAGATCTACCTTGCCCTAGTACATACTGATGTGTGCGGCCCATTTGATGTGTCCGGTAGAAGGCAATTTTGATCTACTTCATTACCTTTATCGATGATTTATCTAGGTATGGGTATGTGTATCTTATGAGACACAAGTCTGAAGCCTTTTGAAAAGTTCAAGAAATTCAGACATGAAGTAGAAAAACAAACTAAAAAATCCATTAAGATTCTTCGATCAGATCGAGGAGGTGAATACCTTAGTTGAGAATTCCTAGACTATCTCAAGGAAAATGGCATAGTCTCTCAATGGACTCCACCAGGAACACCTCAACTCAATGAGATTTTAGAATGGAGAAATCGAATCCTATTAGATATGGTTCGATCCATGATGAGCTTCATAGACCTTTTTGATTTTCTTTGGGGACATAGTCTATTAACTTCTAATATATTTACTGAATAGGGTTTTCCTCTAAAATCCGTTCCTACCACACCATATGAGATATGGCATGGTAAGAAATCCAAGTCTGAGTCATCTCAGAATTTGGGATTGTCCGGCTCATGTCAAAAGACAACAAGCGGATAAGTTAGAGTTTAAGGTTCCTTTAGAGCTTGATTCATAGGATATCCTAAAGAGTCATTAGGATACTATTTCTATATTTCCAGAAGATCCACAATGTGATTGTGAGTCGACATGCCATCTTTCTTGAAAAAATAGTTTATTCAAGATAGTGGCATTGAAAAGCAGATCAAGCTTGATGAGAAAGTCTCATAAGTAGCAACGAGCTAAGGACCCCAATTGGAACCAAATCAGGTTGAGCCAATACAGAACACTACCTCCTCCACCTCATAGATCGAAAAGAGTTTTCCATCCTCCTGAAAGATACTTAGGTACTTATTTCAGAGGAAAGTAGAGAAAATATTCCTCGTAGGTAATGAAGTGCTTATGGTGATCTCCAAAATCTATGACGAGACGATATCAGATATCGACTTCGAGAAATGGCTAGAGGCATAATGAGGTCAGAAATTGACTCGATGCACTCAAACTAAGTCTGGACCTTGGTAGATCCACCAGAAGGTATAGTACCTATTGGGTGTAAATGGATCTTACAAGAGAAAGATTGGTGCAGATGGAATGTGGAGACATTCAAAGCTAGATTAGTGGCAAAAGGGTATCGCAGCATAAAGGTATTGACTATCAGGATACCTTTTCACCAGTAGCTATGCTAAAATTCATTCGCATATTGCTTGCTGTTGTAGCTTATTTTGATTATGAAATATGGCAAATGAACGTAAAAATGGCATTCTTAAATGGATACCTTGAGCAAGATATCTATATGGAACAGCCGCTAGGTTTCACATCCAGTGATGCTGATCATAAAGTATGCAAGCTGCAAAGGTCCATATATGGACTTAAGCAAGCATCTTAGAGCTGAAATACTCATTTTAATGATGTAATGAAATTATTTGATTTCATCAAGAATGAGGAGGAACCATGTATTTTCAAAAAGATCAGTGGGTGCACTATTGTCTTCCTCGTACTGTACGTGGATGATATCCTCCTTATTGGAAATGATATTCCCATGTTGACCATAGTTAGAATGTGGTTATCTAAAGAATTCTCCATGAAAGACCTTGGAGAAGCATCTTTTATTCTAGGAATTAAGGTCTATAGAGATAAACCAAATAGAATGCTAGGTCTTTCATAGAAGATGTACATAAAGGAAGTGTTAAAGAAGTTTAGCATGGAAAACTCTTAGAGGGGATTGATACCCTTCAGACATGGCATTCATCTCTCCAAGAAAATGTGTCCCAACACACCTGAGGAGATTGAAAATATGAGCAAGATCCCTTATGCTTCAGCAATAGGGAGCCTCATGTATGCCATGTTATGTACACGACCTGATATAGCCCATGCTGTAAGTGTCACGAGCAGATATCAATCGAATTCAGATAAAGAACACTGGAACTTCTGTGAAATGTATCCTTAAGTACTTGAGAAGAACTAAGGATATGATTGTTGGTTTTTGGTAATGGAGAACTCCAAGTCCAGGGGTATACACAGACTCGAATTTTTTATCCAATATAGATGATCGAAAGTCGACATCTGAAAGTCTGTTTGTGTGTAATGGTAGTGCTGTCAGTTGAAAGAGTTTCAAGCAGACAGTGATAGCAGATTTTACTATAGAAGTAGAGTACATCGCTGCATTAGAAGCTGCGAAAGAGGCATTTTGGTATAAAAAGTTTGTCGTAGAGATTGGAGTAATGCCATCTCATGCCATTTCTCTGTACTGCGATAATAATGGCATCATAGTCCTAGCTAAGGAGCCAAGGTCTCACCAAAAATTCAAGCACATCGAGTGGCGATATCATCTCATCCGTGATTACCTTGAGAAAGGTTACGTCAAGGTCAAAAGAGTTGACTCCACAGACAATGTGGCAGACCCACTCATAAATCCATTGGACTAGCAGAAGATCAAAGCCCATCTTGAGAAGATGGGACTTAGATTTATAGCTAATTATCTTTAGGTCAAGTGGGAGTTTGTTAGATATGTGTGCCTTAGAAGTCAGATTGGCTGATACTTGTAATACACTTCTTAGGAAAAAATTATAATTTTGATTATAAAAAATAAAATGGATTATTTTCTATTACAATGTGTATTTGAAAATGTCTATGATACATTCCTTGAGTTAATGATAATGATAATTCATATTCTCAAGAGTTGAAAATTTAAGACATGAATTTTCATTATTAACTCATAAAATGCTTCCAACCGTAGGATCATCATGGGGATGGTGATTGATCCTGAAAGTTGGTGTACGATCGCTTCTTTAGAGTAGATGAGTTTTGAGTCTACGGTGTAGAGATACCAAAGCTAGAGTATAGGTACTCGTTAGAGAATGAGGGCACTAAGCATGACCACCTCGAGCAGTCATGAGAAAGTCTACCTTCTCGTCGATGATTGGCTCAAAGCTATAGTGGTGTATCTGGTTCTTTGATCTGAGGTGCATCGATAGTTCACCTTGAGAGTGTTATAGTTTGACTATACCATAACTCAATCTTCTAGCCATTCGAAATCCTGAGGTATACGTTGGCTATAACATGTTCATTATAGGAATTGGATTGCACCGATAGGGGATCTATCTACCTCGGTAAATAAGGAGCAGTCCTATGATGATCATGAGAATCAAGTCCATAAGCTCATGGCCATGGCAAAGTAAAATAATAGAAAGAGTTTCTATTAGGGTTTTCACATTGGACTTAAATTGAATGATTAATTCATATGACGGAAGTTAGGGTTTGACGAGATCATCTTAACCCTAATCCGATCGGGGCTCAAGATAGAGGAACTTAATCACACAAGTAATTGCACTGAGAGGTTCACTTCCAATTCTGATGGATTGCCACCATATGCTGCTAGGTGTCACTAGTGAATTTTGAGAGCAATTTGAATGATTTGGATGATCGATCATACTAGTTATCTAAATCAGTAAAGTTCTGGTCCATCGAAAGATATTTTGATGATGTCGGTGATAGAGATCGCAACATATCCCATTATCATACGAAACTAAATCTAATTGGATCACATAAATAAGGGTTTGGATCTAGATATCATCAATTGGACTAATCCAGTTCAATTGATTTGAATAAGATTCAATTAGGTTCAAGAAAATCGTGCTAGCATACGATTAAGCCTAATGTTCTCCTTTAACAATCATTAAAACTTATCTCGACTGAGCTAAATGTGTTTGGGCTAACTCAAAAATCTTTACTTGGTCTGACTGGAGCTTAACTAAGTCAGAAAAAGGTTGTTTTAATTTATGAGATAAATTTAAGTCAATACCTGCCATTTTCCATCACCTGCTAAATCTTGTCTTTGGACTTTGGTCAAATGTTGACCTTTGACACTTTGACATTTGTCCATGTATCATTCACCCATAGGAGAGAACCTTAGACCTTGTCCTCCTGCTAAAAAGCAGACAGGCAAGGGGCACATGCCTAAGGAGGCGTGCACCCCATGAGGATAACGCATGGAGTCCCATACACATGGGACTCCAAGTTGCTTCATGAATTTAAATGCTATGGCACCAAAGAGTCCTGTTTGACTAGTCTTGGCACGACCTAAGGAGGTTTTTGAGGAATTCTAATTTGATTGAATCAGATGATGCCATCCCATCAATCAGATTTATATCTGATTGCACAAAGGATCGTGATTGATTGGGATGGTGTGGCACTGCATGGTGCAGTAGGGTCTATATAAACCCTATCTACGCCTAGAATTGAGAGCTTCTACTTTAGCCCATGCCATATGGCCCCTCTCTCTCCCTCTTCATGCCATCCTTAGGTCCTCTCTCTCCTCTCCACACCCAAGGGACTTTGGGCATGAGTTAGGTGCGATCCAAGCAAATGAAAGGCGATAGAAAAGAAAGAAGGCAGCACTGCTGCAAGAGACAACAGTTGATCTTCAAAAGAGTTTTTGTAGACCTTCAAGATCAGATCTAGATCTAATTTTCAGTGGATAGATTGAGAAGGAGAAGATCTCCAAATCCTATCCGAGTGGATACCGGTAGAGGTCAGGTGCTTGCGTGGCTATATCCAGAACCTCAGGCAAACATCAGGATCATCATAGGATAATTAGGTTACCCAAAATAAGGATATAATTAAATTAGATTTAATTTAATTTTTATTTTATTTTATTTTATCAGATCAATAAGATCAGATCTGAAGAATCTCAGATCTGATTAGAATCTTAGAGAAAATTTTTGAAATATTCCTCTTGATCCAATCAGATCTGAACAAACCTGCATCGAAAAAATAAGATTTTATCCCTTCAGCCTCCTAGTAAGTGCTAAGTTTAACATCTTCAGCTAGACTGTATGAAAGAGTTTTTGATATAATCAACTTTAGTGCATCCTTCAAAATTTCAAAAAATAAGGCCAATCAGAAGGCCTTGTCATCATGGCAGAAAAATGTTCATGAAATACTTTACGATAATTAGATTTAGCCCTGACCAATAGGATGTATTGAGTAATTGCTATACCAAAATTTAAAATTATTATAATCTTTATTATGATTAGGAAGGGATTGTGTTTGTTGGATCGAAAACAAGGGTGATGGTTTAGAAATTATTTCAACTATAACTTGATTTACCCCAATCCCTTTCTCAAATCTGATATATCTTGGCATCAACTCTTCTTGAGCTAAATTAATTTTAAATCTATCTCCATACATTATTTTAATATTATTGATAGATTTTGGAGGCCATCCTCGAAAGTAGTATCGAATATAGAAAAATCAGTCTTAAAATAATTATCCCTCATTTCAGTAATATCCCATCTGATAATTTCTTTATGTACTTTTAGACCACCTATAAATTGGGTTTCTTGGTTAGGTATCACTAGTGGGGTGGGTGCGCCAGGAAGTGGTTTTAATTCTAGAATAATTGCTGATTCTAGCAAGGAAGCTATTAGTGGACTAGGTGGTGGCTCAAATTTTTCAATCAAAAGTTTTTGAGATAGGGTGTATCTATTTTATCATTTACTTTCATATTATATCCATCTTCGTCAAAATCATCCACCTCAAAATGTGCCAAAAAGAGATTTAAAGAATCTTGAGGAAGAATTATGGCTGAAGCTTCCTCTAATATGTTGCTCATTTATGATTCTTGGGAAGTCTCTATTAATTTCATCATCTCTTAGTTTGTCCTCCTTTCCTGTTAAAAGAATTGGATGATTCTAAGACAATTGGAAATGAATTTATATGTAAGTAAGTTGATGAAATTGGTTTGTCCTACTATTCTGGTTCTTTTCTATATTTTTCCTTAATTATATGGTCTAAGAGGATCTTTTTAGTTATGCAAGGTTGTTCTACAATCATTTCTTCTTCAAGAGTTATAATTGGTTGTTTAGGAAAAATTATATGGACATTAAAATTTCTATCCAGGTATGGTCCCTCAGGATCACTCTAAGGTTGACTAGGCTACTCTCTTTCCTCCTACAGATTGAATGTGAGCACTGGCTTCTTTAGTTCTTTTAAGTTTTGCGTATAGGAGTGAAGGATATGTTAGTTATTATGATTGTTGAGTTATATTTTGTCTACTACTTGCTGAATCCTCTCTCCAAAAGCCATCTCATTGTTATTTGAAGAAGATTGATATTATGAGTATGGCATATTATAATGTGCATCCATAAATATAGATCCTTATGGCATCGAGGTAACCGCTGGTTGTGATTGTCATGAAAAATTTGGTTGAGCCCCCCATCATGGATTGTAAGTGTTAAAGTATAGATTATTTTCTGGTTTATAAGTCATTTGAATTTGATCTTGATGAACTTGCTTATACATATACTTAGAAAATTGGTGTGGGTATTTACTTGCATAGTGAGTAGAACTCGAATATATAGCACAATCTTGTTGTGCAGAAAGAAAAGATAGATAGAAAGAGTGTCTAATGGCTGCTAGACAATCTATTTTATGGGACAACTCATCCAATCTCCTCTCGAGATTCATTTAAGATTGTTCTAATTATTCAAATATGTGCGATCAAAAGTTCTAGATCAGAGCAATCCTCTTTTAATTATTATTTATTTTATTATAAAGGATAAGAAAAAAGACAAGGACAAAGAATTCTAAAGATAAGAGCCTAGAGGATCCTAGATCTAAGAGATACGTATGAAGAATTAATTAATATTTGGTATTAATTTCAATCAAGTTAAATAAGTATGGACTCTTTTTCCTAAGATTAACCTAGATCTACATAGCTCCTAACCATTCTAAGATCATCTTCAAGCACTCCAAGCCCAGGACTGACTAACTAACTTGGCTAGGTAAGTATAAGATGTGGAAGATTTTCTGCTTATTATTTTTCTTAGACACCAATTGAGTTAGCCAGATCAGACAACATAACCAATTAAAAACCACCTTCTTTAAACCACTTGCTTGAGATACTAAGCAATTAATCAATTCAAATTTGATCCAACTCTAGGGCTTTCTTATCTTATTAAGCTTGAATATCCTAGGGCCAACGTCTAATTGATTTATTTTAAAGACTTAAGTTAATGTAATATGAAGGATGGTGTTTATGGGCTAAGAAAGGATGATCAAATCTCTACCTTATCTTGTTTAATGGATTATGCCCTTAAAATATATTATGGATATGAAATGCAAACAAAGAAAGGTATCCAAATATGTTAAGTTCTTTTAAGATTTAATTAGTTTCTCTATATTAATTAAGTGTTATGAGGTGTATTTAATTTTTTTTATATTAGGCTATTTAAAGTAAAAAAAATAAAAGATAGATTTTAATTAAGTTAATTAGATTAATTATGTTAGATTTTATTTAAACTAATTTAGGGAATTTGACTAATTAAAAAATAAATTATACTAGAATTAAAAGGCAACTAGATAACCTACAAGTAAGGCAAGAAATCAACTCAATTTTTAGGATAATAAATTATTCTAAGTTATAAAAAGTAGTAAATTAATTATATAAAATAAGATAATTATTTAACTATGTAATTAAGATAATTTAGCTAGAAAGCAATCAATAAACCATATATAAAAAGCAATATAAAGTAGCAATTTTAAAGAAAGCATAAATAATAGGTAGTTAAGCAATTAGGTTAAATTAACTGATAATAAAAGATAAATTACTGATCAACATAATAAAGTATGAAAAGCAAAAATAGAAAAAAAGTAAATAATAAATTTAAAATTTAAAATAATAAAATAAATAAATTAGTAAAGCATATAAAGTAACTATGTAATAAAATAAAGTAGTAAAATAAATAAATAATAAAGCATATAAATCAGTAAATAAGAAATTAAGAAAATTTTAATTTTTTAATTTTATATTTTTTTATTAAGATAACCATGTTACAAATCTTGGCAACAGTGCTAAAAATTTGATACTTATCATTACAACATAAATAATAATTTAAATCGATCTTTCTATAGGTTAGAATAGTGGTGAGTCAGGTATTAATTTTCTCAAAGATTGAAGATTAAGTTATATTTAATTTAATTAAAAATAAAATTTAAATTAATTTTTAAAAATAAAAATTTTAATAAATAAATTAAAAAGGATTAATTAATATTTAGCAAATAAAAATAAAGTAAATAATAAATTAACAAGGATTTTAGAATTAATTAAAAATAAGAAAAAAAATTATCTAGGATTTTAGTTTCATCTTTCAATATTTAAATTTATAATTGATTCATGCAATTTTTTTCATTGCCAACATGCAATCTTATGAGATATATATTCTTTTGATCCAATTCTAATATAACCTATTCTACCAAGCATGGACCATATTTAATATGATCATGATCCATCTCACAGACATATTATTTAGATAGTATAATCAAAGAATATAAATATATATAATTTTAATTAATTCTTATAATTCATCTTAGTCTAAGCATAGGCCGTATCTTTTTGCCATCATGATCTGTCTCCTTAGTATAAAATGCAAGAATTTGAATATTAAAGCATTAATAAGAAAACATGTTAATAATAGATAATCAAATTTTATTTCTTAATAAAAAGATAAATAGAGTTCAAATTACAAACTCTCATAATTGAAAGACTTTCTTTACTCTCTAGGACATGAGATCTTTAGCCGTATATGGTTTTGATCTTTCTAGCTTTTGGCATGTTCAAACTCCCAAGATAAAGAAAAAAAGAAAGAAGAAGAGAAGAGAGGAGAAGAGAGAGGAGGTCTGGAAAAGGCTTAGAAAGGGGGCTTATCCCCCAAAGGAGGTTCTACTTTACTTTATGGCGTACAAGGGATTAAATAGAGAAGAAATAGGGGTTTAAGAGTTCTTCACGAAGTTATAGTTGGAGTTTGGATCAAATTTCATTGCTCAATACTTTTCTAGCCATCAGATCACCATCAAAAGGCTCAAAATCCATCAAAAATCACTGTTTAAAAACCCAAATCAGAGTGGATTAAATACGGACCATTGAATCATGTGTTTGGATGAGTTTGGGCCATTGGATCGTGCTTTCAAAAAACCTAGGAAGTCTTGATCACCCTGGGAACTCGTCTCCATCGTTCGATTTTGATTGGTGATGATTTTGGCCATCCATTCATGCATGATGGAGTTGGGAGTGTTGGAAAATGTGTCCTAAAGCCAATCATCTAAGTAGTAGATGATTGAAATTAGTATATGAATTATCTAATAATAATAGTAATTTGATTGTTTCATCATAAAAGTTCTATCTTTCTTAAATAAACTCCTAAATTATGATGAAATTCTTAGAACCATAATCAATCGATAAAGAATGATTTATCGGATGGTTCTTAAATTATTCACGAATAAATGATAAGTTATTAATAAGGATGATAATTTATCAAGTGTAAGTCACTGTATGTCATATATGTTGATTGCCCTCATAATCAAGTGGTGTGGAGACACTGGTATGGCATCCAGGTGAGATGTAGGAGTACATCTGCACTGAATGTGATCAATATAGCACTCTACTATCAAGAGTAGCTAGCTAAGGCCAATGGATATAAGTGTCTCTCCGACCTGAGATTGCCATGGTGACTTGCAAGCAACTCACTGTACTTTGGTTCTGCACTGCCCATAATTCTAATATAAGTGATGAAAGATTTTTGGATACAGTCAAGTACTTGTAGAGTTGGCATGTGAGTCAAGATAGGATTGATCACTCTTGATTAACTTTAGGAAGAGAATGACTCGCTGTATTTCAATTTAGCAAAACCTAAGCCTGGGTAATCCTCGTGAGGTATTACGGAATTTGTAAAATTTTGAGACATAATAGAGATGACTTATATGAGTGTTTGATAGCATATTTAAAGTCATCTTGAGTATTATTGATCAAAGGGATGAATTATATGGTAACCATGGGCCAGGATTCTAAGAATGTTGCTTTGCATACATTCGACCTATCCAGACGTCGGAAACCATTTCTAAATGGTAACTTCGATTGATATAGAAATTGGTTCCTATGCTATCGACTTAGATTCGAACCTATGGGGTCATACATATTAGAGCTTCTAACTTGATTGAATGGTTAATCGATGATTGAGAATCGTTTTGAGGTCAAACATTCAATGCGATTGATGTTTGACCTAATGCAAGTGTTGTAGAAGGATCGATTAGCAATTGGATTGCTAATTGGCTCAATTTGATTGAGCAATCAGACTAAGATTAAGTCTAATTAAATTAAATTTAATTAGAATTAGTTTAAATTTAATTAGATTAAGTCTAATTGATTTTTTGGATAAGCTAATTGCTAGGAAAGAACAATTCCTTGTTTGACTAGGACTTGGGTTCACCTGATTGACTTAGGATCTAAATCAGATTTAAATCTTAATTTAATCTGATTTAATTAAACTCCTAGTTAGATTAGGATCATCCTTAATTAGATTATATTTAATCTAATTTAAATAAGATTTAAATTAAATTTAAAATAATTTTGACCTAGTCAAACAAGAGGAGTCCTAGTTGGATTGGAACTCTGTATCTTTCACTTGCACCTAAGAAAGCCCATGCCATATTTTATTTCTAGATTTTTTTTTTATGATTTATATGCCTAAAAAATAATTTTTCACACCCCATTATCTTAGGAATTGAATTTAAATTTGATTTGATTAAAATTAGAAAATAGTTGAAAATTATTTCCTACTTGGAAGAGTCTTCTTTGATCCAAACTCCTCCCTCCCTTGTGCGCCAACTCTACCCATGCCCCTCTATCTTATTCAGCCCTTTTTCCCTTCATTTTGGATGTGAGAATAAGTGGTTACACAAAAAAAATAAGTGGGAGGGGTGTCCAAGAGTTGGACGCCCCATAGAAAGTTCTCCTTTGACTAGGTTTTGACCTAGTTTTGCAACATAAAGGGGATGCCTCTTTCTTTATCCATGGAGGATGTGAAAAATCTTAAAAAAATTATAAAAAATTAGAGGAGAAGGAGGAGAAGGAGTGGAGGATTTGTGGCACCAAGATTCATGGAGAAGATCCTTCAATTAAGACATCAAAAGTAGATGTCTTGAAGAGATAAGGTAAGAGAGAAGATTGTCTTCTTTTATGATTTTGTTTAAAAGTCTTTATCCTTTATTTTTGTTTATGATTTTTATATGATAATAATCTAAGAGAGAGAGAGGAAAGGCTTGAGGAAAGATGGTGCTAGAATCCTTGGATAAAAGGTCTTCATCTGGACATCAAACGTTGATGTCTTGGAAGGCACAAAGGTAACAGAAGATGGTCTTCTCTGGTTGTTTTGATTTTAATCTTTCCTACTTATTTTCTTTATATGTTTTTTATGTAATAAAAACCTGAGAGAGAAAGGATAAGAGCGTGGGATATATGCTCAAAGGTTTTTGGAAATAGAGACTCTTTTTGGACGTGATATGATCATGTCCTATTGCGAGAAGAAGAAGAGAAGAAGGTCTTCTCTTAGGACTTTCTTGAGAGCCCTTCTTCTCAATTTTATTTATGAGATTTTTATGAGAAATATCTAAGGGTGTGAGATCTGAAAAAGTAGGAAAAAATCTAGAGAAGAAGGTCTCCTCTGAACCTAGCATAAGAGATATTTTCAGGACATCAACCATTGACGTCCTGAAGGAGAAGATTTATCTTCTCCTAGGATTTTTTTATATGTATTTATTTTTGATTTATGAGAAATCTAAGGGTTGGATTTTTTTCTTATTCCTTCTCATGTTCTTTATCTCTTGGAGTATCCAAGAGATCTGAAGAATATGTATTTGATTAACCATCAGAGGAGATCCGTGAGAAGCTAGCACTTCGAGCGGATCTTCATTCGACAAATCTTCGATCTATGTTGCAGGTTTGTGTGGATCACTTGTAGAGGTTGGACACTTGTGCGGCTCCAATGGCAATAATAGATTCAATCACGGAGTTCTCAACCCATGCAAAGGTAAGAGATCTAATCTCTTAGTGACCTAAATGTGATCTAGGGTTAGATCTAGATTTATTCTAGATCTAAGTATTGATATAATCAATACCACTTATGATTAATTTAATTTTAAATTTATATTTTCATCATAACATGTTATAGATCGTTGATGTATGGTTTTATAATTTGATTACATGCATTTGTAGATTAAATAGTTTAATCTATGTCTTCCACTACTATTTATTTCGAAAAAGTTTTGAAATCTATGCATAAAATCCTGCATATTTTCTAACAGTGGTATCAGAGCATCTAGATTCTATTATAACATGTTTATGTATACTTTAGATTAAATCTAAAAATTAAAGTTAATTAAAGATTGCACACACTGCCATAAGGTTGTCCTATTGTAGGGTTAATCCCTTACAATAAAAAGATTATCCTAGTATGTGCTGATCTAAATCAAAATCATGAATTATTTAGATTAGATTTAAGAAAATTTATGATTTAATTTTTTAATTTAAATTGAAAATTTAATAAATATTAGATCTATTTTAGATTATTTAGATTAGATCTAAATAATATTAGGATTGCACATACTGTCATAAGATTGTCTTATTATAAGATTTATCCCTTACAATGGAAAGGTTATTCTAGTATGTGCTGATTTGAGAAATCTAAGTCTTAAATATGTTAGATGAGATCTAAAATAATTTATGATTTATTTTTAGATTTTAAATCTAAATTTAAATGGTTTATGATCTGATTTTGATAATTTAGATGAGATCCATGTGATATGTTTCATGTCTAGATCTAGATCCTTATGTTGCATATATTGGATATATATCTTTTATTTTTGAATCTAGAATGAATATGTATGATGTATTTATTTTGTAAAATTTTAAATTATGAACTTACTTTCTACAAAACTCTAGATTCGAAACCCTAGGACGTGATCTAAATAATGAAATAAATCAGATCTAAAATCATGTATTGAATACGATTCAATATAAATTATTTATAATTTAAAAATATTTTAAATAATAAAATCAAAAACTAGTTCTGAGATTTCATAAATCCAAACTTTGAACTTAATTGAGAATTAAGTGATTGTTTAGGATCTAGATTTATGATTTAAAGATCCTAAGATAATTTCATAAAACTTGGGTTAAAGAAAAATGGGTTAGCTTTGATCAGATCCTTAACTGGGTTAGACCTAGGGTTAGATTAAATATGAACATAGTTAAGAAATTGATCAAATCTAATTAATAGTTAATAAGGATTAGGTCATTTCTATAGATTACTTCAATAGTTATAGTTGATCAAAGTTCATACATCTAACAAATGGATGCTGATCGTGGCTCAATGGTCAAGCTTGAGTCTTTAGGCAGACCAAATCAAAATTGATAAATCAATTAGTATCTAAGGTAAGTCTGGCATCCCAGATCGATGGTTTTTAATTGGTAGTTTGCTTACCTGGCCATTTCTGATGGTGTCTAAGGCAAGCCTTGGCAGACCCTTCCACCGATCTCACTTACCTGGCTAATGTGGTTAATCAAGTTTTTGATTAGATTGCTCATTGATTCATGCTAACCTATGTCATATAGAAAATCAGTAAGACTGATTTTATTCAGTGAGACTGATTTAGGTGCCCATGGACCATAATTGATCCTAGTCCTCATCAATGACTTACGAAGTTAGTGGGAGGACTCGACTCGGTGAAGTCAGTGGGAGCAAATTGGTCCATATCCTTTCTATCCTTAAATCACTAATAATTTAAATCTTCTAAAATTATTAGATCCTTAAAATGACAAAGTTATGGAGATAAATGAGTCATAGCCTCCCATTAAGATGTTTGATAATGGGTCCATTAACTCAATAATCATTGTAGCCCTGGTGCTTGTTGACCAATGGAATTATTATTCATCATATGACGACTTGGATGTGTCTCTCTAATGGTGGTTAGGTTGACCAACCATAGTTGGACTTAATCATTCATTAGTTAGATGCACCAAGTATACTCATGTTAATGGTTGGACCTAACCGGATTCTTACAGTGGAGGCCCTAGCCTAATGATTAGATTTCTGAGGCAAAATTAAATTACTAGAAGTTGTTTGGAGAAATAATTGGTTATAAACCTATCCTTAGATGTACATGGGTTGACCAACCATAGTTGGACTTATGTGCAACCTATGTAGATTCTAGTACCTACTAGGAAATTAAAGTAATTTTTCAAATTAAAGGTAGAGGCTACCAATTTAAATAAAATAGTGAAAGAACCTTTAGACTAAAGTCTAAGTATTTAGGCTTAATATAATTCATATACTTAGGTCAATGTTCTCTTTTCTCAAATTAAGGCTAAACCCTAATAGCTCCTATCACTGTTAGATAGTGAAGACTTATGGACCCAACTTCGATAATCAATATCAAAAGTTGAATATTGGTTCAGTAGTACGAATGAGCTCGTATTGAAGTTTTTGAGCCTAGTCAAAATAATTAGTACAAGATTAACCCAAATCAGGCATAGTACTTCTAATGTCTGAAATAGAATCATAGGAAGAAGATTTGTCTTGCTTTCCTTGACCACAATAGGCTGAACAAGAGAAAGGAGCAAAAGTTGCTCATTAAAGACGTTATATGATAACACCTTAAAACTTCTCTGTATGAAATTCTACTACCTGGGTATTAGATATCAGTGGTTTTATGCAATTCGTTGCAAGGACTTAAGATAAGTGGAATGTACACACCCTAGTTAGATTATGTCATGGATGTCTATGTTTGGTATTACAAGCTTAGTCCTATTGACAAGAACAGGATAAATGGATTAGCTTGAGAGAAAAATCTTGATATCAATGATTGTGAATCATTGATAGCCTATGAATCTTGTCTTTCTAGGAAGATGATAAAGTAACCTTTTATTGTAAAAGGTGAAAAAGTCGATAAAGTTCTAAGTCTCATACATAGTGATGTATGTGGACCTTGAACTTAAGTGCCAAAGGAAGACATCAATATTTCATTACAGATGACCTATCTAGACATGGATACATCTGAGATGAATCATTTGAAATATTCAAATGATTCAATAATGAAAAAAAAATAAAAACAAACTAGATAAGGTATTAAAAATTTTTGATCAGATCGAAGGGGCAAATACTTATCCAGTGAGTTCGTGACATATCTAGAAGAGAATAGGATTCTCTCTCAGTGGATTTTTTTTTGGAACACAGTGTATCTAAAAGAAGAAATTAAACTTTATTAGACATGGTTCAATCCACAATAGGGTATACTTGTCTGCCTGTTGCAGGGTTGTGCTCTTGTGACTATTTTTTTACTCTGAAAATTTATATCGAGTTAATCTATTGCATTGACTCCATATGGGATATGAATCGGACATAGACCTAGACTCTCTCACTTTCAGATTTAGAGTTGATCAGCCTATGTCGTATATTTGCATATAGATAAACTTGGATCCTGGTCCAATAAGTATTTAAGGATTATTAATTCTGCTATGCTAAAGAACATAAGATGTTCATCAGTAGTAAGGTATTCCTTTTGGAAAGGAGTTCCTTAGAGAAGAAAATGATGCCTATCAAGTTGAACTTATAAAAATTTAACTAGTAGAAAAGAACCTACGTTATCTGATAAACCTACAGAATTGGATTTGATCAGATCAAATTTGGAGCCCATTAAAGTGTCACCTTTAAGAAGATCCGATAGAGTACCGTATTAGCCAGACAGGTACTTCAGTGTCTAGGTCCAGGATGGTGATCATGTTGAGCTCGATGAGAATAATAAAGATTCGATTACCTATAAGGATATAGTGCAGTGGACTAATTTTGAGAAGTGGCTTGGAGCCATATGATCCAAATTAAAGTCTATGAAAATCAATAGTGTATGGACACTAGTTGATCTCCTGAAGGGATAAAATCCATTAGGTGTGAATGGATTTTTAATAGGATCAAAGTAGCACAGATGGAAAGGTAAAGACATTAAATCCCATTTGGCTATTACCTCAGAATTAGAACATATGTTTTGAATGTATGCCTTTGTTATGAACAAGGAAAAACCCTATATTTATTATTGGGCAAAATATTTTGTAGTGTTATTTCTTATGATGTTTGAGGATGAAATTCTCTTAATTCGAAATAGCATTCCAACATTATAAGGAATAAAGGTTTAGCTATCATCTTATTTATCCATGTACGAGACTAGACATGGTATACTCACTAGAAGTAGTGAGCAAATACCAGTCTAATCCAAGTAAGAGCCACTGGAGGATTGTATAGACAATTCCTAAATATTTAGAAAATACTAAGGTTCAGTGACTCAAATATGAAAGTACCAACTTAAAATATGTAGATGTTTTGATTTTATTCAGAACAAAATGACAATGAGAGAATGTCAGATCATACCCTAGTTGTAGGAGTAATCTACTAGAAAGGCTCCATGCAGTATACTTTAGTCTATCCAGTTAGTGATGTAGAGTACATCATGGCATATGATGCTGTCATGTAAGCTATGCAATTGCTGAGGTTCATTAGCTGGTTGGGAGTGGCACCCTCCATCATTGGTCCAGTCCTATCATAGCACTGGAGCCATAGCTCGGGCTAAAGAACCCAAGCACCAGCATATTCTGCATCACTTTCACCTTAAATATTAGATCTGGGTGATGTCGATCTTTAGAAGATTGATGTAAAAGGAGAACTTGACTGACCCATTTGCTAAGGCCTTGGAACTAAGGAGTTCTACGAACTCAAGTGAAAGATAGAATATTTGATATCATTCTGATTGACCTTAGTCCAAGTAGGAGTTGTTGGAAAATGTGTCCTAAAGTCAATCATCTAAGTAGTAGATGATTGAAATTAGTATATGAATTATCTAATAATAATAGTAATTTGATTATTTCATCATAAAAGTTCTATCTTCCTTAAATGAACTCCTAAATTATGATAAAGTCCTTAGAACCACAATCAATCAATAAAGGAGAATTTATCAGATGGTTCTTCAATTATTCATGATTAAATGATAAGTTATTAACAAGGATGATAACTTATCAAGTGTAAGTCGCTGTATGCCATATGTGTCGGTTGTCCTCATAACCAAGTGATGTGGAGACACTGGTATGGCATCCAGATAAGATGTAGGAGTACATCTATACTGAATATGATCAATGTAGCACTCTACTATCAAGAGTAGCTAGCTAAGGCCAATGGGTATAAGTATCCCTCTGATCTGAGATCGTCATGGTGACTTACAAGCAACTCACTATACTTTGGTGCTGGACTGCCCGTATTTCTAATATAGATGATGAAGGATTTTTGGGCACAGTCAAATACTTGTAGAGTCGATGTGTGAGTCAAGATGGGATTGACCACTCCTAATTAACTTTAGGAAGAGAATGACTCGCTGTGTTTCAATTTAGCAAAATCTAGGCCTGGGTAATCCTCATGAGGTGTCACGAAATTTGCAAAATTTTGAGACACAATAGAGATGACTTGTATGAGTATTTGATAGCATATTCGAAGTCATCTAGAGCATTATTGGTCAAAGAGATGAATTATATGGTAACCATGGGCCAGGGTTCTAAGAATGTTGCTTTGCATACATTCGACCTATCCGAACATCGAAAATCATTGCTAGATGGTAACTTCAATTGGTACAAAAATTAGTTTCTATGCTACCAACTTAGGTTCGAATCTATGGGGTCACACAAATTAGAGCTTGTAATCTGATCGAATGATCAATCGATGATTGAGAATCGTTTCAAGGTCAAACATTCAATGCGATTGATGTTTGACCTAATGCAAGTATTGCAGGAGGATCGATTAGCAATTGGATTGCTAATTGACTCAATTTGATTGAGCAATTAAGCTGAGATCAAGTATATTGAATTAGATTCAATTAAAATTAGTTTAGATTTAATTAGATTAAGTCTAATTGATTTATTGGATAAGCCAATTGCAAGGAAAGAATAATTCCTTGTTTGACTAGGACTTGGATGCACCTGATTGACTTAGGATCTAAATTAGATTTAAATATTAATTTAATCTGATTTAATTAGGCTTCTAGTTGGACTAGGATCATCCTTAATTAGGTTATATTTAACCTAATTTAAATAAGATTTAAATTAGATTTAAAATAATTTTGATCTAGTCAAACAAGAGAAGTCCTAGTTGGATTGGGACTCTCTCTCTCTTTCACTTGCACCTAAGAAAGCCCATGCCATATTTTAATTTCATATTTCTTCTATGATTTCTATGCCTAAGAAATGATTTTTCACACCCCATTATCTCAGAAATTGGATTTAAATTTGATTTGGTCAAAATTAGAAGGAAGTTGAAAATTGTTTCCTACTTGGAAGAGTCTTCTTTGATCCAAACTCCTCCCTTCCTTGTGCACCAACTCTACCCATGCTCCTCTATCTTATTCAGCCCTTTTTTCCTTGGTTTTGGGCATGAGAATAAGTGGTTACATAAAAAAATAAGTGGGAGGGGCGTCCAAGAGTTGCACACCCCATAGAAGTCCTCCTTTGACTAGGTTTTGACCTAGTTTTGTAATATAAAGGGGATGCCTCTTTCTTTATCCATGGAGCACGTGAAAAATTATAAAAAAATTATAAAAAATTATAGAAAAAGGAGGAGAAAGCATGAAAGATTTATGGTACTAAGATTCATGGAGAAGAGCCTTCAATTAACATATCAAAAGTTGATGTCTTGAAGAGATAAGGTAAGAGAGAAGATTGTCTTCTCTTATGATTTTGTATAAAAGTCTTTATCCTTTATTTTTGTTTATAATTTTTATATGATAAAAATTTGAGAGAGAGAGAGGAAAGGCTTGAGGAAAGATGGTGCTAAGATCCTTAGATAAAAGGTCTTCATCTGGACATCAAACATTGATGTCTTGAAAGGCACAAAGGTAAGAGAAGATGGTCTTCTCTTGTTGTTTTGATTTTAATCTTTTCTTCTTATTTTATTTGTATGTTTTTTATGTGATAAAAATCTGAGAGAGAAAGAATAAGGGTGTGGGATATATGCTCAAAGTTTTTTGGGAATAGAGACTCTTTTTGGACATGATCTGATCATGTTCTGTTGCGAGAAAAAGAAGAGAAGAAGGTCTTTTCTTAGGGTTTCCTTGAGAGCCCTTCTTCTCAATTTTATTTATGAGATTTTTATGAGAAAAATATGAGGGTGTGAGATCTAAAAAGGTAGAAAAAAATCTAGAGGAGAAGATCTCCTCTGAACCTAGCATAAGAGAAGTTTTCAGGACATCAACAGTTGACATCCTGAAGGAGAAGATTTGTCTTCTCCTAAGGTTTTTTCATATATATTTATTTTTGATTTATGGAAGATCCAAGGATTGGATTTTTTTCTTATTCCTCCTCATGTTCTTCATCTCTTGGAGGATCCAAGAGATCCAAAGAACATGTATTTGATTAACCATCAGAAGGGATCCACGAGAAGCTAGCACTTCAAGCGGATCTTCGTTCGACGAACCTCCGATTTATATTGCAGGTTCGTGTGGATCACCTATAGAGGCAGGATGCTTGTGCGGCTCCAAAGGCAACAACAAATTTAACCATAGAGTTCTCAACCCATACAAAGATAAGAGATCTGATTTCTTGGTGATCTAGATGCGATCTAGGGTTAGATCTAGAATTATTCTAGATCTAGGTATTGATATGATCAATACCACTTATGATTAATTTAATTTTAAATTTATATTTACATCATAACATGTTATAGATTCTTAATATAAGATTTTGCAATTTAATTACATGCATTTGTAGATTAAATAGTTTAATCTATATCTTTCGCTGCTTTTTTTTTAAAAAAAGTTTTGAAATCTGTGCATGAAACCCTGCATATTTCCTAACAGGGAGATCTTTAGATGAAAACTGAAAATAATTTCCACCATCTGATCACCTTTAGGAGTTGATTTTGGCCGTCAGATGGTGTTCGATCGAGTGGTAGCAATCTAAATCAATTTGGAAAACCATGTTGACTATTGGATACAGATCAGGATTATTTTTAGCCATCGGATGGCGCACTAGAAAAACTGAAGGAATTATGGACACACTTTTGACCATTGGATGTGACCGAGATGATTTTCTATCATTCGATCGTGCACATTGCCCCTGCTCCTACCACGCGCCACATAAAAGCCGATCCATGCTTAGTGTTTTGCCCCAATATGCCACGATGATTTTGACATCGGGCAGATGTCAGGCACTAGGTTGGGTCCACATCGGTCGAGCGCTGGGTTTGCATGGGCCCTGCTCTAACCCAGTTTTCTTCTGAGTTGGTTTGGACCAAGCTGGCTAAATTTTTTTTTTTTAATTTCTTTAGGCCTTCATATCTTCTCCATTTTAGCTTTATTTTTCATCAAATTTGATTCATTTAAATCTATAAATTGAACTCTTTGCATTGGTGAACTTTTTTGCTACAAAATATCAATAAAAAGCATCAATTTTTAAGATAAATATTAATATAAAATATATTTTAATATTTTTTATTTATATATTTATAATAATTATCAGAGACCTTCAAGATGCCAAAGAGGATGCAAAAAAGAAAGAGAATATGTGAAATGTATATGTTTATTCCCTGTATCTTATGTTCTCAATTACTATATATACATATATAGCCCAACAATGTGCCTACTAGGGAAAGTATATCAAGCCTAATAAGGAAAAATCAATCATATTTGAACTAGTATAGTAACATAATGGTAAATATACTTAACGTCCTTTCTTATGTCAAGGCGGTAAAGAACTACCCAGCTTGAATTTGGAAATCGGATCATGAAAGCATCTAGATAGATGTGCTTTGATGTAAATATTAGTAGTCTAATCAATTGAGATGACTAAAAGGAGCTATACTATTGCCCAAATATAGCAACTTAAGGGGTGGATGAATTAGATTTTCTAAAAAAATTTAAACAAATATATGCACCAATTTTAGTATTAAAAAATAAAAGTTAAGTGTATGTAATGAGATTTAGTAGTAATAACTAAAAAACATAGAGCAAAGAACTAAAAGCAATGCACAATTATAAACACATAAGATTTATAGTAATTTGGTATCAAACTCAGTACCTACATCTATTTGCCAAGATCCCTTGCTCATAATCAACCATATTGATTTTGCATAGGAAATCAATCAAAAATTTTCCAACTAAGTCACCCCTTGAGTTAGTTAATACACTGTGTAATTATAGGCTTAAACAAGTCTATCCACAAGTTTAGATCTCAACAAACTTTCAACAAATGAAAGAAATACAATGAAGTGAAGAATGAATGAGCCAAAGCTCAAGAAACAAGAAAAGCTCATTGAAGCATAAAGAAGTCTATGGTCGATTGCATATGAAAGCTTTGACTTTTTCTCTTTAATAAATGAGTGGTTTTTCAATGATTGTTATAGATGTTCTCTTTGAAGCTCAATTAAGGCTCTTAACTCCTCTCTTTTGGATTCAAGGATATTCAATGCTCTCTAGGCTTTTCTCTTTTCTTTTTCACTTGACATGCTCTTGTATGTCTTAAATTCAGTTTCCCAATTGAATTCAAAACATAAATGCATTCAAATTTAGTTGGAAACGATAAAACAACTATAGGAGGGGCCAAGCCAGTCATTGGAATGCAATTCTACCTGTCGGAAGCTCCTTAAAAAATTAGTCATTAGGTTGCCAAATGTGGAGGGGTTAACTCATCTAGCTGACAGCTCGACTCTTGAAGTACTATTAATTTTGACTGTCCTTTATCTTGTATTTATGGCCATTCTAAAGTTGACTCTTGGTGAAGTTGGGGTCGACTCGCATCTATCATAGGTCAACTATTAAAGTGCTAGGGTTAACTTTCAAAGGGATTATTTCTCTGAGCTTTTTGTTTACTCTCTAAAACCATCCTAGGATCAAATTGTCTATACCTAGGGTTGATTCATCCCTATCTGGGGTCAACTTATACTACTTTAAGGTAGGCTATTTATGAGGTCAGTTGTACCCTTTTTATTTTTTTGGTCTGAGACTATTTTAGGGTTAACTCCTACAAAGCTAAGGTCAACTTATGGAAAGTATCGGTTTGCTCCAACATGTCAGGGAAAACTTATTAATTCTAGGGTTTGGGTCATGAATTCTAGGGGTTGACTCCTGACACCTCCAAAATTATGGGTCTTCTATTTAAGCCTATGGACATCCAGGGGTTAACTCTTGATTTCATAGGGTCGATTTCTCTAAGTCAAAACTTGTGTAAATGACCTTGAAAATGCTATTGACTTAGTTTATTTGAGATGATTTCTTCTTTAATTTGATGGATCACTATGAGCACCTAAGAGATCCTATAGTCAAACTCCAAAAACATAATTAGTATCATTTGTACTGAAGTATTTTGATACCATCAAAATCAAATCTTTAGTCAACAATCTTCGTTTTTTTGATGATAACAAAATCATTGAGTACCAAGCTATAAATTAGTATGTGTTTGATACAAGTAAATGCATCTTAGGCTCAAAAAAGATTTAGTCTTTAGCTTGATACCACTAAGTTTCATGATCTTAACTCTTTTAATTTGATACATTTCATTTCAAAGTATTTCAATATGATACTTAACTAGGATTATAGATTTAGTACATAGCAATAAAAAGTTTAAAAATTGCTCCCTCTAAATATGTATAATTATTGCTCTTTCTTATATTGCTCTTTACACTATATTCTTTCTCTCGCTTGTATTTTTTATTCTTTCTACCCCTTATAGTTTCTTTTATCTTAGTTGAAGGAAAAATTGGATTTTCCTACCATAGGATGCATCTGATCGGATCGGATTTGCAGCAGAATAATTTTAAAAATTTTCAATGATCCAATTAGATCTGAGAGTTTTTAGATCTGATTAGATTAATCTAAAATTAAAAATAAAATAAAAATAAAAATAGTAAAAATAGTTATCACCTGATCGAGTAAAGCATTTACCCATTGTGATGATCTAACGACCGATCCAAGATTCTGATTGAGCTGTGCACGCGTCCGACCTCTACCGGTATCCATTCGGATCAAATCTGAAAGTCTCCTCCTTCTGAATCTGATCTCCAAAGATCAGATTTGATGTCTTCCTATAGAGCCTTCAAAATGAACTTTGAGGGCTACATGTTCATGTCACAAACATCATCATCTCTCGCTGATCTTCGTGCCGATGGAACTTGATCTTTTCTCGTAGGTTTTGCCCAACTCTTGGGCATGAAGAAGAGAAAGAGGATCAGATGAGGGAGGTGTGGAGATGAATATTTCGACAAGACTTCACCATAGAGAAATCTCTATGCACAATAGCTTGTGCAGGGCCCTATTTATAGACTTAGTCAAGAGTTCCTTCGCATATAACTTTGAGCAGGTCAAAGTTTAACATGCAGAAGGACTCCTTAACTGATCTCCATGCCCCACCCTCTTATTTTTATGATTTTATTGCATAAAATTCAGAAAAAGTTGGCATGGAGATGGAGAGATAAAGTTTGAATGGCACAAGCAACTTATCTCCTAGATATTTGATCTCATCAAGTATGTTTGACCCATTCAAATCCCATTTGAATGGGACACCTCCACCCTATCCATATGGAGTGCACGGCCAAAGGGGGAGTGCCCCCCTTATTCCTCACGTAAACATCTAGGAGCATGTATCCTAAGGAAATCTCTAGGGGGCGCACACCCCTTATCCTTTAATTCCTGCATTCAGGTCAACATTTGACCTTTGTCCTATTTCCATCTTATGGGATTAAGACAAAATCTTTTCAAGTCCCATCCAATAGATTTATGTCAAGTCCTAATCAAGTTAGAGCAAGCCTTGATTAGACTAGGACTCAGTCCAGTTAGATCAAGAAAAATCCATCTAAAATTTTTGGGAAAGGCTTGTCCAAATTTCATCTCATGATTTTAGGATAAGCCCTAATCTGGCAAAGACAACTCTTGTCTTGTTTCCATCTTATGGGATTTAGGATAAATCTTGATCAGGCTAGGACAAGATCTAGTCAGATCAAGATAAATTTCTATAGAGTTTTCGGATAAGCCTTGCCTAAATAGTTTCAGAAATTAGTAGGTCTTATCTTATTTTCATCCGATGGATTACGATAAGACTCTCCTGACCTAGATAAGTTCCAGTCAGACTAGGATAGAGCCATACAAGGCTCTCAGATAAGCCAAATCCAATTTAGCTCGGTCGAGATAAAATAAAAAGATGACAGAAGAAGAATATTAGGTTCAATCGTGTGCTAGCATAATTTTCTTAAATCTAATTAGATCTAATCCAAATCAATCAAACTGGATTAACTTAATTGATGACATCCAAACCCAGATCCTTGTTTGTGTGATCCAGTTAGGTTTAGTTCTATAAGATAATGGGATATATCATGATCTCCATCAACGACATCATTGAAATAACTTTTGATGGATTAGAACTCTTTCGATTCATCCAATTAGAATCGTCGATCATCAAGATATTTCTAATTGATCCCAAAATCCATCAGTGACACCTAGTAATATATGGTGGCAACCCATCAAAATCAAATAGCAAACCTCTCGGCATAGCTACCTGTGTGATTGGATTCTTCTATCATGAGCCCTAACAAGATTAGGGTTAAGGTGAACTCATCAAACCCAACACCCATCATATGAATGAATCATTCGATTCGAGTTCGATGTGAAATACTAATAGAAACTTCTTTTTATTATTTCACACTACCATGATAATGGATTTTAGGACTTGATCTTATGTTCATCATAGGACTACTCCTCTACCGAGGTTGATAGATCCCATCTTAGTGTGATCCAATTCCTATAATGAATATGCTATAGCCAACATACACCTCAGGATTCTGAATGGCTAGAAGACTGAGTTATAGTATAGTCAAACTATAATACCCTCAAGGTGAATTATCGATGCACCTCAGATCAAAGAACAAGACACACGCTATAGCATCGAGCTAGTCATCGATGAGAAGGTAGGCTCTCTTATGCTCGAGGTGGTCACGCTTAGTATCATCGTTCTCTTACGAGTATCTATACTCTCGTTCTGATCTCTCCACACCATAGACTCAAGAGTCATCTATCCTAAGAAAGCGATCATACACTGATCTTTTAGATCGATCATCATCCTCGTGATGATCCTACGATCGAAAGCAGTTTATGAGTTAATTATGATAACACATGCCTTAAATTCTTAACTCTTGAGAATATATGTTATCATGCCTATTAACTTAATAGATGTATCACAGACACTTTAATATATAATGTGATAGAATAAATAACCCTTTAACTAATTTTAAATCAAAATTATAAAAATATCCCTAGAAAGTATTTAACAAGTATCGGTCAATCTAACTTCTAGGGCATACATCTAACAAACTTTCACTTGATCTAAAGCTAATTAGCTATAAATCTAAATCCCATCTTCTCAAGATGGGCTTGGATCTTCTGCTGGCCTAAAGGCTTTGTCAGTGGATTAGTCGCATTATTTATGGTGTTGACTCTCTTGACCTCGACGTATTCTTCTCGAGGTAATCATGGATTAGGTGGAACCATCTTCTTTAAACTCTTCCAACTTACAGTACCACCAGTGCACAAGAATAAACTTTTAGATGTCGACTTTTGATCATCTTTATCAGATATAAAGTCTGAGTCTATATAGCCTTGGATCTAGAGTTCATAATGCTGAATCTCTTCAGCACCTCCTCTATATGAAAGACCCAGCATCTTCTCAAGTCTATCCCTATAGACCCTAAAAATAAAAATGAAGGATGCCTTACCTAGGTTTGTCATAGAAAATTTCTTAGATAACCATACTTTGATCTATGTCAATATGAGAATATCATTTTCAATCAGGAAGATATCATCCATGTACAATACGAGAAAGACAACAACACTCCCACTGACCTTCTTGAATATACTTGATTTCTCCTCGTTCTTGATTAAACCAAATGATTTGATTACATCAAGCATTCCAACTTCGAGATACTTGCTTAAGTCCATGAACCTTTGTAGCTTGCAGACCTTTGTGATCACCATCATTGAATGTGAAAATAAATAGTTGTTCTATATAAATATCTTTCTCAAGATATTTAATTATGAACTCTGTTATCACATCCATCTGCCATATTTCGTAATTGAAATATACTGCAATGATAAGCAATATGTGGATGAATGGCACTAATGAGAAGGTAACCTGATACCCTTTCACTACTAGCTTAGCCTTGAATGTCTCCACATTCTCATCTGCACATATCTTTCTCTTGAAGATCCATTTATATCCAATATGTACTATACCTTTAGGTGGATCTACTAAGATCTAGATTTAGTTTGAGTGCATCAAGTCAATCTTTTACTTCATTGCCTGTTACCAATTCTCAGAGTCGATATCTGATACCGCCTCGTCACAGGTTCTGGGATCATCACCATGAACCCATTTTTTATGAAGAATATTTTCTCTACATCCTCTAAAATAGTACCTAAGTACCTTTAGGAGGACGAAAAATTTTATTTGACCTACGAGATGGAGGAGGTAGTGAATTATGGATCGGCTCAGACTAACTGGATTCTTGAGATTTCTTGGCTCGTTGCTCTTTGGAGACTTTCTCCTTGAGCTTAATCTATCTTCCGATGCCACCATCTTGAACAAACTATTTTTAAAAATAGTATGTCAACCCATAATCATATTATGATTTTTTGAAAGATAGAAGTAATATTCTAATAACTCTTTAGGATATTTAATAAATCAAGCTTTAAAAAATCTAGACTCTAACTTGTCCACCGCCGAACAACCCCAATTCTGAGATGACTCAAACTTGGCTTATTACCATGCCATATCTCATATGCAGTGGCAGGAATGGTTTTAAATAAAATTTTATTTAGTAATTTGATAGCTGTCATTAAACTATGTTCCTAAAGAAACTATGGAAGATTTATGAAGCTCATCATGGATCGGACCATATCTAATAGGGTCCATTTTCTCCATTCTAAAATTTCATTAAGTTGAGGCATTCCAAACGAAGTCTATTATGAGACTATACCATTGTGTTTGAGATAGTCCAAAAATTTTTGACTAAGATATTCACCTCCTCGATCTAATTGAAGAAACTTAATGAGCTTTTCGATTTGCTTTTCTACTTCATGTTTGAATTTTTTAAACTTTTTAATGGCTTCAGACTTGTGTCGTATCAAGTATGCATATTTATACTGAGATAGATTATCGATAAAGATAATAAAGTAGTCATAATTGTCTCTGACCGACATATTGAATGGGCTACACACATCTATATATACCAGAGCAAGTAGGTCTATGGTCCTTTTTCATGTTCCACAAAAGAAAGCTTGATCATTTTGTCTTGAAGGCATGATTCATAAATCGGATATGACTCAGAAATCAACAGACCCATTAGTCTAAATTTTTTCAATTTGTTAATCCTGTCTTCATCTATATGACCTAGCCTAAGGTGCCACAGATATCTTTCATCGACACTATCTCTAGATCATTTTGATCCTATGGCATTCACATTTTGCTCGACAAACTCAATGATGAGCATTTCTTCAGAAGGTCCTTCTTCCTACTTGTTCTTCAGGCTAGCCAAATACGCAGGGTAGTCTTGCTTCCAATGGCCATCAGAGTTGCAATGAAAATACTTTTTCTTCTCCGTGGCCTTCTTCTTCAGCTTGTCTTTCTTTTCTTCTTCTATTTTCTACTTCTTCATAGACTTTTTCTTCTTTCCAAAAAACTTTCTCTTAGAACAAGTCTACTCCATAGTCTGAACTGAGCCCTTTGAACCCTTCAAAGTTTGCTCAGTAGTAACCAGCATATTTATTAACTCGGCCAAGGTGCACTAGAGCTTATTCATATAAAAGTTCATAAGGAACTGCCCATACGAATCAATCAAGGACAGCAGGATCACATCAATCTATAGTTCTTTATCCATCAAGACTCTGAGCTTCTCAAGCTCTTTAGGTCCTTGAACATTGCCAAGCAATAATCTTGGATCAACTATCCATCACACATTTGCATCTTAAAAAATCTCTTCAAGACTTGATAATGCGTTGCGTGACTTTATTCACCGAACAACTCTTGCAGGTGTGCCAGCATTTGGTGAACAGTCTTGATGTCTTCATATTGGTGTTGTAATTCATCTAACATTAAGCCTAACATGTAGCACCTTACTTTATTATGATTGTCAGACCACTTCTCATGAGATATTCTCTGATCAGCAGTCGAATGGACTGGTAAAGGAGAGGTCCTGGTCTAATACATAGATTAACTTTTTCAAATCCAAAATAATTTTGAAGTTTTTTAGTCAATCCTTATAAATTAATCTAGTCAACTTGTGGGTATCTAGAATTTGGGCTAGGGATTTTGATGCAGACATTTTTCTATAAAGAGTCAAAGTTTCTAGTTAGACTTGTAATTTGACTCAACCAATTTATTTAGGGGCTTCACTTTTAAATAAATTAGGCTTCTACTATTTTCTTGGATCCCTACACTCCCTTGGTAGAGATGTAAAAATCTCTACGATCATTGATTTCTAGTGGATGATGCGATCCCACTGACTGACTCACCACCTCACCTAACAGTTATTGATGATGGGTCAATCGATGAGTGGACAACTCTTGTCCAATATTTCTCTAAACATGGTGCATCCAAACCTGATTTCTAATTCATGAAGCTCACCATGCCTGAAATATTACTCCACTCCTTAGTTAAGTCAAATCCATCATTTGCATAAATTAAATTTTTTATTAGATCCCTCACTGTATCTAAAATATTGAGCCCAATCCATCCTCCAATCTATAGCATCCAATGCCTAATAGACATGATTACATCTTTTCGATGCAACTGAACCATTACATCCAGCTGAGAACAATCAATCCTAGAAAAGGCCCGTACATCTACAATGGTGGAAAATTTAGGACTTAATATTTTCTTAGAAAGATTTGATTTGGTCTCTTAGACTCAACTAGTCATAATATTTATGACTAACCTAATGGCATTGGTTAGCTCGAATCGTTAGCCATCTCAAACTAGAATTGGGTTGACTCAATCGACCAGATAAGTGAGATCAGTGGGAGGAATATGCCATTAACTTGCCGTGAATGCATTCAGATCGAGTAGCTTTCAATTAAAGACCACTGATCATATTTGCCATACTTACCTTAGACACCAATTTGTTTGACCAGAACTAATTGGGTTAGCTTATAGTCTAGGCTTGAACCATGGAGCCGAATTAGGTCTTAACTTAATCAACCATATGTGACTATGAGTCGATCTTGATTCAGACTTAATTCTATTAGGCTAGTCAAATCTAAGTACTTCTGATCCTACCTAATCAACTCTTGATTCGGTTTGATCAACCGCTAGACCTAATTGAGCTACCTACACTTGAACCCATGATTTATGAAGGTATCTTAGATCTAAAAATTTATAATTTTAGATCTAATTAATTTTATAAACTTAATTCTTAATTAAGTTCAAGGGTTCAATAACAAAACATGCATAAAAATCTTAGGATTTCAGGATCTAGGATTTTGCAGAAAAATAAGTTTTTGATTTTTGATTAAAGATAAACACGCAGCACCCCTACATGCTATAAGAGCATCCCATTGAATGAAAAGAGAAGGTCTTTAAATTCTTTTTACTCTCATGACCGGACGGCCAAGGGGAATGTCTTAATCAAAAATATGAACTATACTATAAAACTATTAGATCTAAAGCATATAACTGCTATATGATTTAAGATCTAATCTATACATATTTTGCATACATCTCATGTATCAAATTTAATATTTAAATTTATATTTCAGATCTGATTACATCTGATGTAATATCTAAAAATAAAATTTTAAATGATCTCATCAAAAAAAAATTTTATTTAGACTACTCATGGCATAGATCTATGGAACTAGTCTAGACATGAATTGTATATGTCATACATATGAAATTTTTAAATACATCTCATGCTTTCAGATCTAATTATATCATATATAATATCTAAAATTTAACTAATCTAATCATATAATTTTTAAAAAATTAAATAAACATTTCATAAAATTTTTGATCTAGACTATGAGATTAAACTAGGGATCTAGTCTAGACATATGCTGCCTATATCACATATATTAAAATTTTAAATTAGACCTTATATTTTAGGTCTGATTACATCTAATGTAACATCTAAAACTTAAATGATAAAATTATAAAAAATTAAATCAGATCTAATCTCAAATATATTTGAAAACTATTATGATATGGAACAACAGATCTAGACTAGAACACACATTATTTATGTCAAACATATATATTTAAAATATATAATTTTTAATTTTAGATCTAATTACATTCTATGTAACATCTAAAAATTAAATAATTATAATATAAAAAATAATTTTAGATCAATCTAAAGATAGATCTAGAAGCAGCAACCTAGCACTGATACCAGTTGAAGAAAAAATCAAATTTTCCTACCGCAAGATGCATTTGATCGGATTAGATTTGTAGCAAAATAATTTTAAAAATTTTTGATGATCTGATCAGATTTGAGAGTTTTTAGATTTGATTAGATTGATCTAAAATTAGAAGTAAAATAAAAATAAAAATAGTGATAACAATTATCACCTGATCAAGTAAATTGTTTATCCATTATGATGATCTGATGATTGATACGAGGTTCTGATTGAGCCACGCACACGTCCGACCTCTATCAATATTCACTTAGATCAGAACTAAAAGTCTCCTCCTTCTAGATCTGATCTCCAAAGATCAGATCTATTGTCTTTCTATAGAGCCTTCAAAATGAACTTTGAGGGCTGCACATTCGTCTCACGAACATCGTTGTCTCTCACTGATCTTCGCATCGATGGAACTTGATCTTTGCTCATAGGTTTTATCCAAATCTTGGGCATGGAGAAGAGGAAGAGGATCAGATGAGAAAGGTGTGGAGATAAATATTTTGTTAGGACTTCACCATAGAAAAATTGCTATGCACAACAGCTTGCATAGGATCCTATTTATAGACCTAGTTAAGAGTCCTTTCGCATATAACTTTGAACAGATCAAAGTTTAACATGCAAAAGAACTCCTTAACTGATCTCCATGCCCCACCCTCTTATTTTTTTGATTTTATCACACAAAATTCAGAAAAAGTTGGCATGGAGATGGAGAGATAAAGTTTGGATGGCACAAGCAACTTATCTCCTAGATATTTGATCTCATCAAGTATGTTTGATTCATTCAAATCCCATTTGAATGGGACACCTCAACCCTATCCATATGGTGTGCACGGCCAAAGGGGGAGTGTGCCCCTAATTCCTCACACAAACATCTAGGGGCATGCATCCCTAGAAAATCTTCAAGGGGTGCACGCCCCTTATCTTTTAATTCCTACATTCGGGTCAACATTTGATCTTTGTCCTATTCCCATCCTATGGAATTAAGATAAAATCTTTTCAAGTTCTATCCAATAGATTTATGTCAAGTCTTAATCAAGTTAGAATAAGCCTTGATCAGACTAGGACTCGATCTAGTTAGATCAAAAAAAATTCATCTAGAATTTTCAAGAGAGGCTTGTCTAAATTTCATCTCATGATTTTAGGATAAGTCCTAATCTGGCAAAGACAATTCTTGTCTTATTTTTATCTTATAAAATTTAGGACAAGTCTTGATCAGGTCAGGACAAGATACAGTCAGATCAAGATAAATTTCTACAGAGTTTTCGGATAAGCCTTATCCAAATAGTTTCAAAAATTAGCAGGTCTTATCTTGTTTCCATCCGATGAATTAGGACAAGAATTTTCTGATCTAGATAAATTTCAGTCAGACTAGAATAGAGCCATAGAAGGCTCTCGGATAAGCCAAATTCAATTTGGCTCAGTCGAGACAAAATAGAAAGATGATAAAATAAAAATATTATATTCAATTATGTGCTAGCATGATTTTCTTGAATCTAATTTCATCTAATCCAAATCAATCAAACTGGGTTAGCTTAATTGATGACATCCAGATCCAAATCTTTATTTATATGATCCAGTTAGATTCAGTTCTGTATGATAATAGAATATGTTGTGATCTCCATCAACGATAATATCAAAATATCTTTCGATGGATCAGAACTCTTCTAATTCATCCAATTAGAATCATCGATCATCAAGATATTTTTAATTGATCCCAAAATCCATTAGTAATACCTAGCAGTATATGATGGTAATCCATCAAAATCGAATAGCGAATCTCTCATTGCAGCTACCTGTATGATTGGATTATTCTATCATAAGCTTTGATGGGATTAGGGTTAAGGTGAACTCATCAAACCCAACACCCATTATATAAATGAATCATTCGATTCGAGTCCGATGTGAAATACTAATAAAATTTTTTTCTATTATTTCACACTACCATGGCCATGGATTTTAGGACTCAATCTTATGTTCATCATAGGACTACTCCTCCTCTCCCGAGGTTGATAGATTCCATCTTGGTGCGATCTAATTTCTACAATGAACATGCTATAGCCAACATATATCTCAGAATTTTGAATGGCTAGAAGATCGAGTTATGGTGTAGTCAAACTATAACACCCTCAAGATGAACTGCTGATGCACCTTAGGTCAAAGAACCAGACATACGCTGCAGCATCGAGCTAGTCATCGATGAGAAGATAGACTTTCTTATGACTGCTCGAGATGATCATACTCAGTGCCCTCATTTTCTAACGAGTACCTATACTCTTGCTCTAGTGTCTTCACACCAAAGACTCAAGACTCATCTACTCTAAGAAAGCGATCATACACCGATCTTTCAGATCGATCACCATCGTCGTGATGATCCTACGATCGAAAGCAGTTTATGAGTTATTTATGATAACACATGCCTTAAATTCTCAATCCTTGAGAATATATGTTATCATGCCTATTAACTCAATGAATGTATTACAGACACTTTAATATACAACGTGATAGAATAAATAACTCTTTAACTAATTTTAAATTAAAATTATAAAAATATCCCTAGAAAGTATTTAACAAGTGTTGGCCAATCTGACTTCTAGGGCATACATCTAACGTCAGTATCATCTTTCTCTCTATGTCTTTCCCGTTTTGTAATTATAAAAAAGAATGCATAAAGAAAATAGAATACATAAACACAAAGAAGTATGAGAAACATTGAAACATAAAGCATAATTTCATTGAATTAAATCAAAATAGACAATACATGAGATATAAACAACCAAAAATATATAGGAGACAATGACATCGAAACAAAGATATCTAGGATATAAGAATCTAATGATTTGGTTATAGTCCTAGAGGTATCCCCAGGAAGAAGAGGGTTTATCAAGAGAATGGATGATGGCTCTCCAAGGACTATGAGGAGCTAAAGGCTGGGGAGATGAAGATGGTCTAGGTTGGATAGAAAGCTAAGTCAGTTTGGTCTCTTCAAGCTGCTGGATAGCTCTTATAATGTCAACCAATGTAGAAACAAACATGACAAGAGACTCTATTAGTCAAGTTGTCTCTTTTTTGACTTGAGCCAACATGTCTTGCATCTGCCTCTCTATCTCTCCCCCTAAAATGAAGAGTGAATGGACTTGGTCTCACTCCCTAGGTCTATTGACCTCAATGTTTGGCTCACCACTAAGAGATGAATATCTAAAATGTCATGTCTTAACTCTATGATCATCTAATGAAGAGTAGAAATATATGGCAATCTGTTTTCTCATCATCTCTAGATGCTATGGGGGCTGTCTGATGAACTGATCTACTACTCTCCCCCTTACATAGTATACCTCAAGCTAATAGCCTTGCCATGATCTACTCTATAACCTCTCTCAGTTGATTGTCATCCAATTTGATGGTCATGCTTATGCTGCTCTCTGGATGGTCCGACTGTGTATGCTCCATCTGTTTCCTTGGTAGTGTAGTCTCTCATGCATGGAAGATTTGTTGGTGCAGGTCGCATGGAACTCTAGTCAATATCTATTGATGGTTCACTTGGTCCTACCTCTGGTTGGTCTCTGTCATTCTCTACTCTACACTTCCCCCTTCCAACTACCTCTTAATGTAACTAATGACTGTCTGGTAGCCTATGCGGGATAATAATTAATCATTGTAAGTGTTGGTGTGTATAAAAGTCCCGGAGGTTTCTCCCTTAGCTCTACTCTCTCCTCTCTAATGACAAGTGTCAGAACCATGCCATAGGATAATGAAACCTTAGATCAGCCCACTACCTCGTATATTTGCTGAAGCATTAGAGTAGGCACGTTCAGAGGATATTCCTTGAGCATGTGAGACACAACAGTGATATCCCTTTAGATATCCTATCTTGGGAAAGAAAATCTAATTAATCATGTGGTGTGAGAGGCACATCTCCGCCGATAATTGATTTGAGCTCACCTCCTCTAGCTCCTTTACATTATCTTGACCTAAAATATATCTTAGTTCAATCTATCTTTGGTTGAGTCTATCCATTGAATTAATGCCATTAGTAGGCATCCAAAGTTTCCGTCCAATGCTATCTACATCCAAAGCTATCTAGACTCTCTTTACTTCGGACTTCATACTACCCAACCCAAACTTGATATTTTAGTAGAATTCTCTGAGCTGTGGTAGGTTGGTAGATCCAAGAAACACAAATTCTGATCCATCTTCTTCATTTTCCTATCGATGTCAAACCCACATGGTCCAAAAAATCAAAATATATTTTTCTCCCCATTATGACTATCCATGAGGAAAGGGGTGCCTTTGATGGTGTGGGCCGCTGAGGAGGTGGTGGTGGTTGATGCCTTGGCTCATCTCTAGAGGAGTGCCTTGGATTAGACTGCAACTTTATTCTTCGCTCAACCATCGGAATCTCCCTTGGAATAGCTCGAGAGCTTTGTTCTCGTCCCTAATTCTGCTTTATGTCCATTGAGCAAGCTGCTTCCTTGGCATCATTAGGGACCAAAATCTAACCCAAAAAGGTTATGCTCCTATGGCATAATGTAGAAGCAAACAGAAAAGAATAGAATTGCAGGTTTTCATGACAGCTGAACTTTCATAAAAAGTCTTATGGGGATTTGTTTTTCTTGTTTATTGGCACCATACACCTACTTTTAGCCAAGTGTATCACAAGTAATAAAGCAAAAGATCGGTATATGGAATGGATTAGGTTTGATAGTTGAGATAAGAAATTTTTGTGACATAGAGCCTCTCAAATCAAGGATGCTAAATTAATCATTTGAATGTTCCCCCCATTCCCGGGGCTTATCTCTACTCTCTTGTAGCTAGGTTATATTACAGTACTAGAGATGTAGAAGAACCCGTAAGTTCTCCTTACCATTAGATTATGCCAATCTATTTTAAAAATAATTTTTGAAGGAGTGTAAGGATTTGTTCAAAATTGTGTTTGCTGCAAAGAATCTCCCATTCTAACTTCAAAAACACAAAAAAAATGACTAAAAATTTTCTTTTCTTAGCAAATCTTTTTATTTTATGGTAGAAAATAAATGGATAACATCAAACAAGTTAGCCACCTTACCTTCCCGGGTGATTAGGCGAGATTTCTCATTTTCCTACAAACTATGAAGACATGCAACATAAGTGTTTGTTTGTGAACTATTTACATAAAGTGCTAGTAGAGACTTTGTATTAAACTCATTTGTGGATATTTTCCCATGTCAGACTGAATGGTGCTAACTTTCTTGAATAGGCCCTATCCAAAATAGCCGACCCCCACCTACTTACTAAATCAGCTGTTCAGATTAACTTATTCTAGAACAAGTTGGATTTTCCTCCTCTATTGTGGCTCTGAGGGAAACATATGTTCCTCAATAGAGTGGAGTTTGTCCACAAGTAGCTTGCTTCATTTTATATGCAGCATATTAAAACTTTTTCTTTTTTTATTTTTTTTCTGACAAAAGGCAAATTAATTAATGAGAAAATTAGTGGTTGTTTTATTGGAATATATGTGCCACTTACTAATAGATCTGCTTATATACTATAAAACCAAGTAACTTCTTCATTATATGTTGATGACAATCATTGTTTGTCAGGCTTAGGGTTCATTAACAAATGGGTGTTATAATCTTATGAGTGGTGCTTTCACTACTGCAAACTTCAAGTTTGACATGAGAGAATTTACAGTCCGTGGAGTTGAATAGGAATGCCAATGGTGCCTTGTTTTGTCAGTTTGGATTTTGCTATAATCCATATTATAGCTCAAAGTGAAATTGGAAATGTGGATCCAAAATTTTCTTGGTTGTTCTCGGTTTCAATTTGAATCCAAAGCAATTGAGTTATGGTTCTTCACCCCATCCATCTACAACCTTAAGTCTTTTTTCCTAATTTCATTAAGATGATATGTACCTTTTCTTTTCTTTTTTTTGTCTTTTTGGGCGAAGGATGTGTACATTTGAACCAAGTGGAGGATCTCATCTTTTTAATTTTCTTCCTGAACAGACAGAAGCTTTATACATAAGCACCTATAGTTGCCTCGAATGGATAAAATTTACTCTTAGTAGTTTTGTTTCTTTTTTTTGGTATATTATCAGTTAGATGGTTGAGGCTTTTAGCATTTACATGACTCTAAATATGTTGGACTAATATGAAGTGCCTTTCTGGCACCAATAAATTTTTAATATTCATAGCTTTTCTCAAAAAAGATAATGGACATAAAGTTTGAATTCTTAGCAATTTTAGACATCCTTTTCATATAGTTCTTATGTCTCAACACATATGAACCATGTGAGTAATTCAAGAACTATTGATTCTAATATCATGAATCAATGACATATTTGGGGGGTCACATTGATGTATACTCTCTAAAGAGGGTCATTTACCGAAGAAAGACAAGAAGTATCGAAACAGAGATGAGTCTCACAGCTAACACATTTAGGTAAATAATGGTAAACAAATCACATGATTAATATTATTTGATAAACGAAACAATGCGTAGTTAAGTGACTTCCTGAGATAACATCATTACAAATGTTTAATCAATTCCCGAGAATATAAATCCGGAGCATTCACGAGATTAAAATTAAAAGACATGAGAAATGGCTGAGGAAAACAATAGAAAACCATTTGGAGCCCTGGTGCAGGATAATGTCCATGCAATAGTCTCCTGTCTACCCATAGTTTCTCAGAATCCACATGAGAAGAATTTTCCACAAGAGTCGGCATCCAGTTTTCCAAGCATTACAACTATGAATGCTTGCTTAAAATGCAGTAATGTAGATGACTTTTGCAAGTCTACCACGAACTATTAAATAGAAATTGATATTGTCTCAAGCATGCAACAAACCAAGAATAAGCTAACGAACAAAGAAAGCAATCCCACAGCTAATAGTTTCAACTCAACTAAAAAGCGAGTCCTATCAACCTTCAATCTAGGCGTTTCTTTCTATCATAAGTTCTCGAGTTAGTTCCCAGATGAGTTGGTGAGCTTGCCCATCCATGGCGGCGGTAGCATTCCTGTCTGCTCTTGGACTGTCTCGAATAGAGGTGGTAGCATGCGGTACACCCCGGCCACCTCCTGCATTGCTCCATTGCTGCTCTGGCCCCTATCAGCGGTCTCAGTACCCCCATTTGTCCAAACACTGATCTTTGGCTGGAGTCCCTTCATAGCCTCAGCATTGATCCTTGCCATCTCGCTGTAAGTCCCATTAGTGATCAGGAGGTAGTCTCTCAAAGCAGAGTAATTTCCTCCGAGGGATTCAAGGAGCTTGCGAAGGTAAAGTCCTTGGGCCTCTGCAAGGGCAATCATCCCCTCCGCCTCCTTTTTCTTTGCATACAGTTCTCCATCAGCCTGTTGCTGGCGTGCAAAGAATGCTGCTTCAGCTTGAGCCCGGCGTCCCTCAGCTTCCTTCTCTTGCTCATAGAGTGCAGCTTCAGCAATCTTCTGCTTCTTATACAGCTCCCAGTTTGCTTCTTGAACCTAAAAATGGAAATAATTGGTAATTTGAAAAGTATGTTTTAATAGTCTATATCTTCGTAAACTTATATATCCTCTCTTTTGCTCAACTAGTGAGGGTAATCAATGAAGCCTGAAGGCCAATTAGGCCACAGCATTCCACACAATTCCTTGACGTGTGGGCCTTGAATTGAACGCAGACCACACATCAAGAAGTAAGATCTAGGTATGGCATGCATAGAAGTAAATCTAAATAAACATCCTCGCTAATTCATGTAATGGCATAGAAGTAAATCTAAATAAACATCCTCGCTAATTCATGTAATCAGAGAAAGATTGATCAATCAATATGCAAATTGCATTGCATTCTTAGAATGGGTTTGAAATGTCTAAAGCAGAAGCTATCGCTTATTTTTAGTGGTTAATTAACTTAACTAACAAGACAACATGACTACAACTTCTGCTGTTCCAATGAAAGCTAACTAGAATTAGTTAATCAAATAACAAGACACCATGACTAAAACTTCTTCTGCTCTTCCAAATGAAAGGCTAGTTAATATTAGTGAGTCAATATGTGTTGATGCAGAAACTGGTCATTATCGAAATCAGCTGGAGTGGAGGCCGACGAGGTCGCCATCGGAGACCTGCAAAACAAAGTTTCGTCCGAAAACGGTGGGAGGTGGCTCCGACAGGACCCTCCGACGATCAAGTCAGCTCTGACTAACAGGAATGGAGTGTTCAGAGATGAGTTCCGCAGAACTTAGAGAAGGGGAGGAGAGTTTTTTTTTTCTCTGAGATTTTCTTGTTCTTAAAGAAGTGCTCGGCGATAATTTCTCCCTTTCCTCTCCGGAGATCTCCCTTCTTCCTCTCTAGGTTCTTTTCCGAGAAAAAATGCCCCTCAGGAGAGCTTCGATCCGGCGATCGGTGGCCTCTGCGGTCCAATCCCATTCAGATCTGTCCGCTCCCGCTCCAGCCCTGGCGGTCCAGGTTCCATCTGTAGCTACGGTGGATGTGGATGTGGAGTAGTTCAACCTACTCGTCCAGAAGGTTCGTGGCCTCACGGAGACAGTGCAGGCGGTGCAGGCCATGCACCGACAGGCCCCGGCACCAGCTCAACCGACGCAGGACTCCCCAGAGCCATGTGGTCCGATCCAGGAATGGCCAACTTGGGCTATCCGACCTTCGATCCCTAGAAGGGGGAGGCAAAGGAGGGAGAGCCCCTGCTCGGACCATAGCTCGACTTAGGGGAAAGCTTCGCACCCACTCTACCAGAAAACCTTGGAGATCAAAGATCAAGAAGATCTCTTGGATCAAAGGCTCTTAGAAATGAGCCAGCGAATCGAGGAACTTCGTCACATTCCCTCCTCACGTGGTAATGACATTTGTACTAACCCTCCTTTTTTGTAGAAAATTATATAGGAACCAGTCCCGCCGAACTTCAAGCTCCCATAGCTCAAGGATTACGATGGGACCATCGATCCGATCGACTACTTGGAAGCCTTTCGAACAACGATGTTGCTCCACGGCACGCCAGACGCCATCTTGTGCAGGACATTTCCCTCTACTCTTAAGAGAGCTGCCAGAAATTAGTACTCGGCGCTTAAGCCGAGTACCATCTTATCATTTGACCAGATGAGCGAATAGTTCGCAGTCCACTTCGTCAATAGTCAGCATCCACGTCGAGGTTCGAATTTCTTAATGGCCATTAGGCAGAATGAGAAAAAATCCATCCGGACTTATGTCATTCAATTTATTACTGCCGCATTGGAGGTCCGAAACCTAAACCAGTCAGTCGCCATGGCCGCCCTCAAGGGCGGCCTTTAGAAGAATGACTTACCATTCTTCCTGAAAAAAAAGTATCCCAAAAATTTTGCTGACATGCTAGCTCGGGCTGAAAGTTATGCCCAGACAGAGGAGGCCTTCGAGGCCAAGGACGATGAAGCCAGCAGCAAGCGACGAATCAGTGGGCCAGGTAGGCCCACCGAAGAAGGGAAGCGGAATGAAGCTCGACCACGTTCCCAGATCCCTTCTGGTCGCAGGCAAGCCCAAACTCCCCCTCGGGCTCGGAGGCAAGGAAGCCTCGATGGAAGGGCATGCCGAGGTTCTCCTCAGCGTCGAAGTTCTCTCCAACGATGATTTCACAACTACGCCCCCCTTAACGCCCCAAAAATCTAAGTGCTGATAGAGATCAAGGAACGACTTCCAAGATCGAAGAAAATGTGTTTCCATCCCAGCAAGCGCAATCCCAACAAGTTCTATCTTTATCATCGTGACCACGGTCATGACACCGAAGAGTGCATCCAACTCTAGGATGAGATCGAAGAGCTCGTCAGGTGAGGTAGACTTGGCCAATTCCTATGGAGATGATTTGAAGAGCGGAAAGATCGGCTGAGGGCCTTACCACCAAGTGGGAAAAACCAGCAAGAAGATCGGCCGCCTCTCGGCATCATCAACACTATCTCGGAGGTCTTCAATAAGGAGAGGCCAGCGGATCCGAGGGACCGGTGAAGAGGCGGAGGACCATGGAACCAATGACCCTTACCGAGTCAGACGGCCAGAAAATTCAATTTTCGCATAATGACGCGGTTGTAATTTCTTTGAACATTACTGACTATGATGTACGTCATGTTTTGGTGGATAATGGAAGCTCGGTCGACGTATTGTTTTACGATGCCTTCTCAAAAATGTTCCTATTCGATGACTGCTTGGGGCCTATGAATTCTCCGCTGGTAGGATTCATTGGCAACATTGTACCAGTTGAAGGCATAATAACTTTGGCTGTGATGGCAGGGCAACACTCAAAACTGGCCAAAGCGCAGGTCGATTTTCTAGTCGTGAGGACTCCATCCGCCTATAATGCGATTCTCGACCGACTTGGTCTAAATACACTACGGGCGGTGGTGTCAACCTATTATTTGAAGATGAAATTTCTGACGAGTCACGGGATCGAAGAAGTCAGAGGAGACCAGGCTCTGACGAGGCACTGCTACTCAATCGCCCTACATAAGGGAGAACGGTCCGACCCTTATCTTGTTGATGGACTGGATGTCCGCAATGATCTCACTGAGGAGCGGGGCTAGCCTATGGAGGACCTCATCTCTATACCCTTAAATGATGGAAACTCGGAGCATGCGGTACAGATCGGCTCCAACTTGACAGACGAAATTTGGGAGCAGCTCGTCGCCTTCCTTAGGAGAAACGCGGACGTCTTCGCTTGGACCCAGCGAACATGCCGGGGATTGATGTCGAGGTCATGGAATATCGGCTGGCCATCGATCCAAGACATCGGTCGATAAAAGAAAAGATGCACCATCATGCTCCGGAGAGGCAGAAAGCAAGCACCAAAGAAGTGGACAAGCTCCTCAAAGTCGGACTCATTCAGGAGGTTAACTATCTAATCTGGGTCTCAAATGTGGTCCTCATCAAAAAGGCGAACAACAAGTGGAGGATGTGCATCGACTTCAAAAAGTTGAATAAGACCTATCCAAAAGATAGCTACCCCCTACCCAGGATCGATCAACTGATGGATGCGACCTCGGGCCATGAGCTTCTTACCTTCATGGATGCCTTTTTTGGTTATAATCAGATACAAATGGTGCCCGAGGACGAAGAGAAGACCGCTTTCATTACTGACCATGGTCTTTATTGTTACAGGATCATGCCCTTTGGACTTAAAAATGCAAGGACAACGTACCAGCGCTTGGTCAATAAGATCTTCAAGAAGCAGATCGACCACAACATGGAGGTGTACGTGGATGATATGCTCATCAAAAGTCAAGCTTCAACAAACCACCTCGTCGACCTTAAAGAGACCTTCGGTGCACTCAGGAAGTACAAGATGAAGCTGAACCCGATCAAGTGCGCGTTTGGCATGACCTCCGAGAAATTTCTGAGATTCATGGTATCGAGATGCGAAATCAAAGCAAATTCTGAGAAAATTTGAGCCATTCGAGAGATGACCGCTCTGAAGATGATCAAGAAAGTTCAGCACCTGACAGAAAAGGTAGCATCTCTAAATTGCTTTGTCTCAAGGTCGGCCGAATGATGCATGCCCTTCTTCCAAGTTCTCAAGCAACCAAAGAACTTCTGCTGGACGATGAAGTACCAACAGGCATTTGAGGAGCTTAAAAACTACCTCGACTCACTCTCACTACTGGCAATGCCCAAACCTGAAGAAGAACTATTTTTGTATCTAGCTGTCTCCCTAGTGGCCCTGACGGCAGTCCTGATCAAGGAAGAAGCAAAGATGCAACGACTGGTCTACTATGTGAGTCGAGTCCTAAGAGATGCAGAAATCAGGTACTCTAGGTTAGAAAAACTAACTTACTCTCTTCTAATTGCTGCCAGGAGGCTCTGATCTTATTTTCAGGAGCACACCGTAATGGTCCTTATGGATCAACCAATAAAAGCAGTCCTCCACCAAGCGGATGCTTCCGAAAGAATCACAAAATGGACAATCGAGCTCATAGAGTTTGACATCAACTACCGGCCTAGGCCATCGATCAAGGCCCAGATACTGATGGATTTTATGCTAGAATGCACCATTCCAGTCGAAGCCAAGCTTGAACAGAGCGAGACCAGCACCAAAGCGAGATCGAGCTTGAACAAAGCCGAGCTATCACAGTCGAACCTCTCCAAGGAAAGCACCGACCTCTCCGAAGGCTCCTGGGCTTTGCACATGGATGGCTCGTCCAACTTCACAGGAGCTGGTGCAGGGCTGGTCTTGGTCAGCCCCGAGGGAGTCATCGTTGAGTACGCGCTACGCTTCGAGTTTTTGGCAACCAACAATGGGACATAATATGAAGCGCTGATCATTGTATTAAAGATAGCAAGAGAATTAAAAGTAGATCGGCTTCAAGTCTACAGCGATTTTCAATTGCTGGTCAGCCAAGTTAGCGGTAGCTACGAAGTGCGAAAGGAAAGCATGGTGAGATACCTTGGGAAAGTGAGGGATTTGACTCTGACCTTCGATAGTTTCGGCATTCAACATATCCCGAGGGTGAAAAATGCAAGAGCCGATCTTCTCTCCAAGTTGGCCACTTCAGTCTTGGTCGAACTGTCTAAAGAAGCATTTTTGGAGACTTTAAAGTACCCAACCACGGAGGAATCCCAGGTCGTCCTACAAATAAAATTCAAGCCAAGCTGGATCGACCCGTTGGTCGCCTACCTTAAGGAGGGAGTCCTTCCTCACGATCCGAAAGAAGCTCGGAAGCTCAGGAATCAGTCCTCCTGCTATGTTTTATATAAAGGCAAGTTGTATAAGAGGTCATACTTCCTTCCACTGCTGAGATGTCTTCGACCTTCAAAGGCCGACCTCGTACTATGGAAGGTGCATGAAGGATTCTGCAGAAGTCACGTAGGAGCCAGGTCCCTATCGCAAAGACTACTTCGATAGGGATACTACTGGTCGACCTTATTTCATGATTTTGTGGAGTATGTGAAGAAGTGTGACCGCTATCAGAAGAATGCTAGTGTATAAAGGCAGCCGACGTCTGAGCTTGCTCCACTAAGCGCACCTTTGCCATTTGCGCAGTGAGAAATGGATATACTCGGCTCCTTTCCGATGGCATCCGGGCAGCAAAAGTTCCTCCTGATTGTGATCAACTATTTCATCAAGTTGGATGAAGCCGGACCACTAGCGAAGATTACCGAGGCCAAGGTGCAGGACTTTGTTTGGAAGTCACTAGTCTGTCGATTCGATCTGCCCCAAACTCTTATAATCGATAATGGACGATAATTCGCTGGGATGAAGTTCGTCGAGTTCTGCAAAGGACTAAATATCTTCCACCGCTTCACATCAGTGGCTCACCCGCTGGCCAACGGGGAGGCTGAGGTGACCAACGAATCCTACTGCAAGGCATCAAGACAAGGCTTGACAGGGAAAAGGAAGCCTGGGTGGACGAACTCTACCACATCCTCTGTACATACCGAACAACACAAAAGGTACCGACCGGAGAAACATTCTTTGCCTTGGCCTTCGGCACGGAGGCAGTTATCCCGATCGAACTTCAGCTTCCGTCTGCTCGAGTCATGGGCTTCAACGAGCAGCTCAACCTCTAGGATCTTAGAGTTAACCTCGACCTGCTGGAAGAAAAAAGGAAGGAAGCCCGCATCCAGATGGTAGCCTACAAACGGAAGGTGGTCCAGTACTATAACTCTAGAGTTAGAGATAAGACGTTCAAAGTGGGGGACTTAGTACTTTGATGGGTCGCCGTCTCTCAACCTCAGAGCCAAGGGAAGCTCGTCCTAAATTGGGAAGGTCCATATGAAGTGGTGGAGGTCATCCGACCCAAAATTTATCGCTTGAAGGAGCTCGAAGGAATAGTGCTTCCCCGATCTTGAAACTCAAAAACCTGAGGATGAAAGAAATGAGTGAAAGTGGCCCGTTAGGAACAGGAGGAGAACCTCATCCTAACACGAGCAAAGTCTAAGTCCGAGCTTCGAAGTTTACAGGAGACAGGATCTCCATCAACCTCGGCTAGAGATAAGATCTCTTCCGAGCGATCGTGACAATCTCGACCTCAGCCAGAAATAAGATCTCCCCCGAGCACCCGGGTCAACCTCGATCATAGATAAGATTTCTTTCGAGCGACCATGACAATCTCAACCAGAGATAAGATCTCTTCCGAGCTTCGAAGAACCTCGTTCACAGCCCGTTAGGAATAGGAGGAGAACCTCGTCCCAATGTGAGCAAAGCCAAAGGCCTCATTCACCTTAGACGAGATAGGGGGAGAGGCCCTGATAGTGGCCTGTATGTGCTCCCACAGCCCGTTAGGAATAGGAGGAGAACTTCGTTCTAATGTGAGCAAAGTCGAAAGCCTCGTTCACCTTAGATGAAATGGAGGGAGAGGCCCTGACAGTGGCCCATATGTGCCCCCACAGCCCATTAGGAATAGGAGGAGAACCTCATCTTAACGCGAGCAAAGTCGAAGGCCCCATTCACCTTAGATGAGATGGAGGGAGAGGCCTTAATAGTGGCCCGTATGTGCCCCCACAGCTCATTAAGAACAGAAGGAGAACCTCATCCTAACGCAAGCAAAGTCGAAGGCCTTGTTCACCTTACCTTAGACGAGATAGGGAGAGAGGCTCTGACAGTGGCCAGTATGTGCCCCCATAATCCATTAAAAATAGGAGAAGAACCTCATCATAACGTGAGCAAAGTCGAAGGGTCTCGTTCACCTTAGATGAGATGGGGGAGAGGCCTAGACAACAGTCCTTATGTACCCCTACAGCCCGTTAGGAATATGAGAAGAACCTCATCCTAATGCGAGCAAAGTCAAAGGTCTCATTCACCTTAGATGAGATGGGAGGAGAGGCCCTGATAGTGGCCCATATGTGCCCCCACAGTCCGTTAGGAATAGGAGGAGAACCTCGTCCTAATGCGAGCAAAGTCGAAGGCTTTGTTCACCTTAGACGAGATGGAAGGAGAAGCCCTGACAGTGGCCCGTATGTGCCCCTATAATCCATTAGGAACAGGAGAAGAACCTCATTCTAACGTGAGCAAAGTTTCAGTCCGAGCTTTGAAGTCTACAAAAAATAAGATCTTCCCCGAGCGCCCGGGTCAACCTCGATCAGAGATAAGATCTCTTCCAAGCAACGGCGATAACCTCAGCTAGAGATGAGATCTCTCTCAAGCGACCAGACCAACCTCGATCGTAGGAGACGAAATCTCCCTCGAGCACCTGCATTAACCTCGACTACTAGAGACAATATCGCCCCCGAGGAGCTCAACCTCTGACCTCGACCGTAGGAGATGAGATCTACTTCAACTTTGGCTGGAGATGAGATCTCCCCCGAGCTTCAATCTGAACCAGCACGGAGCCCAGAAGAGAACTTCGGCAGTAGCCTTTTCTGCACTCCCTTCCTTCGAGTTTCGAACTCGAAAGTGGGGGGACTATTGTTGGAGATAAATCCGCTTAATGCAATCGATAGCCACGAAAGAGCTTCAATGGCCAAACTTCTTGGCGGTCGAACTCCTCAGCGGCTGGACCTCCTTAAGAGCCAAACTCCTCAGCGGTCGAACCTCCTCAAGAGCCAAACTCCTTAGTGGCCAAACTTCTTAGCGACCGAACTCCTCAGCAGCCAAACTCCAATCAGACTTTCCCAGACGTCCCCTCAATCAGACTCCCTCAAGAGTTGAACTCCTCAATGGTCGAACTCCTCAGCGGTCAGACCTCCTCAAGAGCCAAACTTTCCAGTGGCCGAACCTCCTCAAGAGTCGAACTCCTCGATGGCCAAACTTCTTAGCGGCCAAACTCCTCAGCGGCCGAACCTTCTCAAGAGCCGAACTCCTTAGTGGCCAAACTCCTCAGTGGCCGAACCTCCTCAAAAGTCGAACTCCAGTCAGACTCCTTCCACACATCCCCTCGGTCGGACTTCTTCAAGAGTCGGACCCAGACACCTCCTTCGACCGGATTCCTGGATGCCTCCTTCAGACGGACGCTTATGGGAGCCAAACTTCTTCCGGACTCCTTCAACTATTGTTCCTTCCGGACGACCCTCTCTAGCCATGTTCCCTTCGAAAGTCCAAACTCCTTGAAAATGGGTACACGTCAATGCTCTTAAACCCTCCATTTGGCTCCGAATGGCCAAGTATCAGATGGCTATAGCCATCGCCATCAGTCTGCTGCAGGCGATAGCGATCCGCTACCAGGCGGCGATGGCTGTCACCATCAATCCGTTACAGGCGGCGCTGCAGATGGCGCCTTTCTTTGGGACTGACTCCGTCGGATCTCGAACGACCCGCTACCTGACAGCTGCAGCTGTCTCCATCAAGCTCCGCCTATAAAAAGGATCCTCTAGATTCGCTAACTCTAAGCTCAAAAAACTCTCCTTCCCTTCTCTAAGCTCTGCGGAACTCATCCCCGAGCAGTCCATTCCTATTGGCCAGAGCTGACTTGATCGTCGAAGGGTCCTATCGGAGCCATCCCCCACCGATTCCGGATGGAACTTTATTTTATAGGTCCCCGACGATGATCTCGTCGGCTTCCACTCCAGTTGATTCCGACGATGACCAATTTCTGTATCAACAATATGCAAATTGGATTGCATCCTTTGAAAATATACTGTCAGGTTTGAAATTTATATAGCAAAAGCCATCACTTATTTTTAATGGTTAATTCAAATAACCAGACCACATGACAAAAATTGCTCCTGCTTTTCTAGGTGGGCGATTTCCTCTTAAAGCTAGTTAAGATAACCAGTCATGAAAATATTGAATCTTGTCTTGAAAGACATATCACAGGAGACCTTTCAAAACATGTTTAACTCGTGGAAAAAGGTCTTAGCTGCTGTAAGTAAAATATGTTATGGGGAACTTGAGATTGAACAATATATCTCTGTCTCAAAACTATTTTGTTACAAAAGCATATCTATTTCCTAAATAAACCAAAGGTACGATAACTTTCTCCACTAGTAGAGTCTGTTGAAAGTAGCTACTGAAAGTCATCTTTATATATTGAGAATCTGTATATTGTTTTGCTTTTGTGAGTCGCTTAATTTGTTAAAAGAAGCAAAGTGATACTTAAAATTACTTGAAATAGTGAAGAAATTATAAACAAATAAATTCCTTCCTATATATGCGTCATATAAGTTTCCTAACTAATTATGTATCTCCTAAATAAACTCAATCCGTTTCTTTAATGTCACATTCCCACTTTTCCTATGAATTGATGGGACAGAAAATATAGTTAAGAATTTATAAATCACAAATCCTAATCATTCAGTGCCTGCTTATACAGAATTAGCTCCAATGGTTAAGCCTCATGAAAGTGCCCGTGCATATGAACGAAAAATAGGCTTCGGTTTGTTGCATTAATAGCTGAACTTAGATTAGTATCCAATCTAAAATTTAAAGAACCATGATTGGTTCAAAATAGACCTAAGACAGACTAGGATATATGGACTGAAGCCAGAGATTCAGTTTTCGGGGGGGACAATAATTAAGAATTAGGAAAAGATATAAGCAAAATAGGGTGACAAAAAGGTTATTGATATGATTTAGGTATTTAAAAAAGGTTACAGCTGACGCAAGAACAATAAGACCTTTACAATAACATCAATCACCGACTTGAACAGATAATGAATTTATAAAGTTGCTTCGCATCATTTAAGAATTTTTGAGTAATTAAGAGAATACTGTTTCTTTGAACTAGCTAAACCCAATATACAACTAATTAGGTCTGGTTAAACTTGATCCTCTTGGATGTTTAAATTTGACCATATTACAGCAGAGAGAAAAGTTTATTTTATGTTTATAGAGTTATTCATTGAAAAACATGCATAAAAGAGGCCAGAACCATTAAAAAATAATAATAATAGGTGAAATAATTTATAATAGATATTCTTAAATAAATCATCATCGATCTATGGACTAATATATAAAGCATAATAATTCTTGTAACTCGAGAACAATTCAAAGAATCATTCATCTAAAGGACTAACGACTGATGGAGGGAACATGCAGCAAAACGTTACTACCTTCATCTCATAGTTGACGGTAGCCTTGCTGAGCAACTCAGCCTTGAGCTTCTCGGTCTGCCGCACGGCGTTCTTCTTTTCGACCTCCATCTGCAGCTCCGCCTCCCTGATCGCCACCGCCTTGTCGGCCTCCAACTCAGCCACCTTCGCCTGCCGATCCCATCCAGCCTTCTTCGTCGCCAGCTCCGCGTTCGCCTCCGACACCTCCGCCTCCCTCTGGTTCTCGTAAATTTTCACCTCCGACCTCACCTTCACCTCCTCCTTCTTCCCCTCCCCGATCCTCTGCGTCGTGTAAACCGTCGTCTCGGCGTCGATCTTTGCCGCGTTTTTCTGCGTCTCCCCGTCGCGCTGCTTCGCGCCGATCGCCCCCTTCATCCTGGCCTCGGCGACATCCACCTTCGCCTGGTTCGCCGCCTCCTGCTGCGTCTTCTGGCCCAGATAGCTGAAATACTCGTGGCCACTCACGTCGACAAGCTGCTTCACGTTAGCGTTATAGATTAGAAGGCCGAACTGATTCAGCTCAACCTGGACCTTCTCAAACACTTCTTGTTTGAAGGACTTGGTCCCCTTGAAGATCTCCTCCATGGTCATGGATGCGGCGAGGACGCGGGTCTCGCCCTCGATGACGCCCTGGACGAGGTCCTTGACGTGGTTGGAGAGCTTGTCATGGGGGGAGATGAGCCGGGCGTATCTTATGAGGCGCTCGCGGTCGTCGACACGAGGGCCGATTGTGAACACGGCGGGGAGGATGAAGGGGAGCTTCTCGGCGCTCATCGCCTGCACCTCGAACGTATAGTTCACTGGCGAGACGTCGACGACGGTGCACGACTGGCCCGGGAGGATCCATGCCTTCTTCGCCAGCTTGATGTCGGCGATCCCGACGCCGGTGATGGCAAGGTACTGCGACGCGCTCGCAACCTGGTACCGGAAAACCATTTTTTTTTTTCCTCTCCTTTCTTTCACACAAAGGCTTGCAAATCTTCTGTGAAAAGAAGGCTACGAGAAGATGGATGGGTTGGAGATTGGATTTATATAGAGAAGGTGGGAGTAATCTGGTCTCTGACTCAAGAGTCCTCCAGAAAGAAGAGACTTGATAACGAAATTTCCAGTCCAACCTGGAAAAGGAAGGGCTATATTTTATGGGAAAATAATTAATAGCGTTGTTACCTCATGGGAGTGATTAACTCCGGAAAATCAGTGGTTAAAAGATTAGATAATGATTTGGTGGCGTGCAGAATACTTTCAGTACTTTGAGATCGATGATGATTACATTAGAGTTCTCTTTCGGCCCGAAGCCATTGGATTCTTTTGCAAAAGAGTCTCAAAGAGGAACAAAAATCATATGGAGCTACGAGATAAATTTCATATTTTGATACATTTTTCTTAACATCGATTTTAAAGAATAAATCCTTACCCAAAAAAAGATTTAAAGAATAAATAAAAGTCAGACTTTTTTTTTTACTAATAGAGTTGTCGGTTCCATGATTAAAAGAAAATATGTATTTTTTCTTCCTTATTTTCAGTATATATTAATTATCAAGATATACTACATGACCTATAATATATATTAAAATAAATTAATTATTAAGCAAGTGAATCATATATTTAAATAAATTAATATATAGCTTTCAAAATATAAAGTTTATCAATAGATGGTACATAACGAGATGATATATATTTAATAAATTAATCTTTTAGCAACTTAATACACACATTTAAGCAAATTGATATATAGATTTTAAAGTATTATGTTCATAAATATATACTATATGGCCTGGTAATACATACTGATTGACTTTCTAATATATATTATAAGCTTTTTTGATACACATCCTATAGTGATCCAAAAAACTCTTGCAGGTAAGTCGATACATAGTTTCTATATATATATATCACCATACTATATGGCATATATAATATTTCAAAAAATATGTATCAATTTATTTGAAGATGTATATTAGTTTGTTAGATGACTAACTTATTAAATGTGCGTCACCTAGCCATATATTATGCATTGATGAGTTTTATATTTTGAAAACTATGTATTGATTTACCTAAAAGTATGTATTAGATTACTGTTAGGTGTATATCAGAGAAGTTTGCAATATATATTAAGAAGTTGATGAATGTATATTACCATACCATATAGTATGTATTGGTGAATATGATATTCTGAAAACTATATATTAATTTATTTGAAGGTGTGTATTGAATTGTTAGATGATTAATTTACTAAGTATGTATTACTTGATCATATATTGCATATCGATAAACTCTATATTCGGAAAATTGTATATCAATTTATTTGAAGATGTGTATTAACTTGCTTGATGATTAATTTATTTGGTATGTACCACTTAGCCATGTAGTATATATTGATAAAAAATATATCATGAAAATGAGGAAAAAAGAGAATACTATATTTTTTGTTTTGAATCATGAGATTAATAACTCCATTAATACGAGGAATCTTTGATTTTTTTTTTTTTTTTTTTTTAAGATTAGTATTAAAGGATAGATGGTAAAGTCGGAAACCTACCCATAATTTTCTCTGATGCCCGCACCATATGATTTTTTGTTTCTTATGGAGGATTGGAGATGGAAACTAAAACTACATGAATTAGCACTTATTGCATGAGCCCTACATTATGGTACATAATCATCCATTACTCTAACATGATATCCTGATGATTCACAGCTTGATGCATGCCGTAGCACTAAGTTCATTTTAGTTCCATCAAAAGAAAGAAGAATTAATATTAAAAAAAATCCAAAAATAAAAATTTTAACCTAACTCTCAGGTTAAGAAAGCACAATGACAAGTGGGTTCGGCCTAGTTAAGAAAGCATGATAATGTCACGTACTTTTTATTTGATGATCAAGTACGGGTAATTGTATCTACTTTCACAGTAGCGACTATTGGATACACAAAGCACTATGAACTTTGATGCATCATTTGCATGTATCTCAAAGCGATCATTGTATAATTCAATGGTGATTCATATGAAGGAATATAAATCCTTCTTTTGCACAAAAGCTAGCTTAAAACATGCATTGCAAATAATTAAAAAATATTGAATTTGTAGTTTTTTTTTTCATTAACCAATATCCTAGATGATTCTCTTCCTTATTTTATATTAATCAGATTAATCTTGAAATATTATCATGAGTTTACTTAAAACTTCATTGCTTATAGTTTTATGTTATGTATTAACACTATAATGCTTCTGTCTGTGGAATAGACAAGTTCATGAATATATTATTAACAATATATTAAAAAATTAAATTAGTTAAATAACTATTCTTAGCTACCTAAATTTGACAAAGTTTCAACAAGCCAAAGTTGTGATGAGGAGCAAGTGAGTTTTTTTTTTTTTTGGCTGCGTATTAGGAGCAAGTGTTTGAAAGAGCTTAAAGAATTAGAGATTGCCCCTACTTGGCTCGTTCCTGTGAAAGATGCATGGGTATTTCTATGGTTGTAATTTGAATATAGTAGGAGAAAGTGTAAGGCAGGTAAAGTAGGAGAGTGTTGTTTCTATTCACATTATAATTAGTTCTCAAAAAAAAAAAAAAAGTGAGACACAAATATGACTTTGATGGCAACTTTGCCAACAAGAAGCTTCATGCTTTAGAGCCCAAAAACTCTAATCTCGATGAATAAAAGGAAAGGCATATGTTGTTGGGGCCTAGGACCTCTATTCAGGGATATTTGCACAAGTTAACAATGTGTCGATCATAAGTGAAGCATATTGAGTCAAGTTTGTTGGGTTATTTTTTGGTGGGGGGGCGGGGGGTGTGTTTGCAAGCTTATCTGCTGGTTGATTGTCCTCTCTAAGTGCATGACTTGCATGGAAAAAAGAACAATTGCTTGAACTACTGTGTCCATAAAAGATGGGTGGCTTGGGATCACATTTGCATTACTATGATATCCATTAATCCAACTTATGACTGTTGATGAGTAGCCTTCCAACTAGATCCTCAAACATTTTAACCTTTATGTAGCAATTGTCAGCCCTTCCCAACCTACTCTTAGCTCAATTTCAGGTTCCATAGATGCATAAAATGATCTTGCACTAGCCAAAAGAATATTTTCATAAACTCTGCACTTCCATTGCCATCATTCCATGATGCATCAATGTTCATCTTCACAATTCCACATGGCGGGGGCATCCAAGAGACAAATTGGATTGAAGAAGGTGAATTCATTAAGCCACCGACAACCCAACACCATGGATTATTTATTCCAGTGAACTATTCATTGATGTCCAATGTCTCGACAGCATGTTGCCAAGTCAGGATGATTGCTTCTTCTTTCCTGCTCTATTTTCCTTCACGTTGTCATTGATTCCTTTTTAAACACAGGATCTACCTAGCATAATTTGTCAGCATCCTAAACTCTACCCTCCCCTTGTAGGGCACCTAGCAGGCCGAATGCTCCAGCTTCATCAAGATCAAATCATTTGATGCCATCAAAAGATGATATTAATTATTTGCTCAATATTATCAAGGCCAAATAAATTTTTGGTCATCTGCTTAAGGACCAACTGATCAAACTCCCTAAAGGTCAAAAGACTCCTCGAAAAGAGCTCAAAAGGAAAAGATATTACAAATGGCATAATCAATGGAGTCACAACCCAAATTATTATTTAGTCTTTAATAATGCCATACAAAAGGCTATTACTAAAGATAGACTAAATTTTCGAGGAAGATGAGGACATCTTAATTACTGGTTGACAAGGATACATTCCCTAAAATAGCCATGAAAATAATAGTTGCTAACTCATTGAAGGTAGCATCAACTAGTTCGATCAAATATTAGACAAACCTTAAAAGGAGCTTGACCTTTGGAAGAAGAGGTTTGAAGAATTACGACACTAGAATTTGTTACATCTTAAGGTACCATGCTGATTCCGTAGAAGAGTGTTATGGTTTAGTGTTACTCTGAAAAGGTTGGTAGATCACCAGGACCACTATCTGAGCAATTTTCCTTAGAACCTCCCACTAAACAAGTGGGAGAGAAGGAGTTTAAGAATCAATACTAAATTACTATTTGAAAGGTTGGTGAAGACTAGGAAGGTTCAGGCAGAAAGAGAGTAGATTGTCATAAAAAAAAAAAATGGAAAGCATCAATAGAAGATGAGCAAGGGTCTAATGAGATATAACAAAGATGTCCTAAAAGTTTAAATGGTTAGATGTTGATCAAAGTCAAGAGGGTAAAGGTGGAATGCTTGATAGACAAGTAGTGGAGACTTTCTGCCATTCTGGCAAAATAAGTTCAAAAGTAACCAAGTTGCACTGTTAATTGAAAATGAAAAGAGGAATAAAATCGAAATCAATAGGCTGAGGGAACAAATGTAGAAAAAAATTAGCCTAACATCAACTTAACTCAAAGAAAGTTAGCTAACCCAAAAAGCATTAACACTTCAACATAGGTAGAAGAATTTGAAACTATATTCAAATTTAGTGGTAGTTGCAACTGTTGGGGATAAACTCGCTTTTGCCGAAGTTCTGATGAACGTCTGATCTCCGGATGACCCCACCCAGTGGCGATAGCCATGGTCGGGCTCTGATCGATAAAGGCAATCAGGTTTTTCTGTCACAAACGGATGAACTCTTTCAATCGCACTCCTTTCGGACGACCCTCTCTGGCCGAGCAGAATCTCAGACGAACTTGAATAGTGAGAGCAGTCGCTTGAGCAATTGAAGCACTGAGGTTTCGCCCTTCGAGTAGTTTAGCCTGGCCAGCTTGGAAGCTGGCCGAACTTCTTTCCTATCGGATCTCCTTCAAATCGAGTATTGCTATCACCATTGAATCTTATCTCGAGAGCCTCCGACTGATAGAACCTCCTCCAGACAAACTTCTATGCTTTATCTCGAACTTTTTCTGGACTTCTCCTTTAGACGGACTTCTCCAACTATCAAACTCCTTCCGGACTTCTTCAATGGTCGAACTCCTATCGGATTTCTCCTTCTATCGCACTTCTCCATCAGTCGAATTTCTTTTGGACTTCTCTCCCCAGTTGCCTAAGGGGCTCCATCTGATCGAGCTTCTTCTAGACTCTCTTAGCAGGCTTCCTTTCGTACCCTTTCTAGCTGTCCGAAAGAACCTCGGCACTTACTCTTGATATAGCAAATAACAGTCAAGGCATGATCGATCTTGAGAACACCCAAACTTCTTTGAAATAATAGTAACTATGAGCTCTTCACCGCCTACAGCTACCTCATCCGAACCTCAGCTGTTAAGTTCCAATAGATTGGCATGTCATGATAATGGATACCATCCTCCATAACAAACTCCACGTGGCCTCGAATGGCCCACTACTAGGTGATTATGGCTGTCGTCATCAGTTTGTTATGGGCTCCATCTATATAAGAGACCCTCCAGATATGTTTTCTTTCCTAAGTTCTCATCTTCTATCTTGAAACTCTGCTAAAAGCCTCTTTGAATACTCTATTTTTGTTGATCAAAAGAGCTGACTTGATCGTCGAAAGATCTTACTGGAGTCACCACTTTCGACTCCGGATGAGACTTGTTTTGCAGATCGCCGATGGTAACCTCATCTTTTCTGACTCCAGTCTTAAATCTAACGTCCACCAAATTTTGCACCAACAGAATTGATGCTGAAGGAAGGGAGTGATCCCTTGTTCTTAAAGGAGTATTCAGCGGAAGTTCTTTTCTTCTCCTTCAAAGCCTTTCTTCTTCGATTGTTCTTGGAAAGATTCCTCTTAGGAAAGCTTTGACTCAACGGTCAACCACCTCTATGGTTAGATCTCATCTAGATCTGTCCACCCTAATTTCATCTTCAACATCTCAAACTTCGCTGGCAGCAATGGTAGATGTAGAATAGTTCAACCTGCTGGTCTAGCAGGTCAGGAGCTTTACTGAAGTAGTGCAGGCCATGCAGCAGCAGCCTCTCGCATCGGTTCGACCGGAGCGACTCTCACTAGAATCCTAGGATTCAGTTTGGGGGCGACTGACTTGGACGAGTTGGCCTGCAACTTCTGAAAAAGAGAAGCAGAGGGCGGAGAGCTCTTGCTCTGATCATGATTCAACCCCTAGGGGGACTTTGTCTCTATTCTGCCAGAAGACTTTGAAGATCCATAACCGTGAGGATCTTCTGGACCAAAAATTATAGGAGATGAGTTGGCAGATCGAGAAACTCTGCCATGCTCCCTCCTCCCGGAGTAATAATATCTGCACCAACTCTTCTTTCTCCCAATAGATCATGTAGGAGCCAATCTCGTCGAACTTCAAACTCTTTCAGTTTGAGAGCTATGATGGGACTGCTAATTCGGTTGACCACCTGAAGGTCTTTCGGATAATGATGCTACTTTATGGTGTGCCAGATGCCATTCTGTGTCGAACTTTTTCATCCATCCTGAAAGGGATAGCCAGGAACTGGTACTCGACCCTCAAGTCAGGTACTATTTTTTTCTTTAATCGGATGAGCCACCAATTTATGGCTCACTTCATCAGCAGTCGATGCCCCCGACGAGACTCGAACTTCCTCATCAACATCAAGCAGAAGGAAGGAAAGTCCATCCAGACTTATATCATTCGGTTCAATGCTACTTCTCTAGAGATCCAAAATTTGGATCAATCAGCTATAATGGCCGCACTAAAGAGCGACCTTCAGAAGAACGATCTACTGTTCTCCATAGAAAAGAAGTATTCCAGGAATTTTGCTGATATGCTGGCTTGGGCTGATGGTTATGCCTGAGCAGAAGAGGCTTTTAAGGCTAAGGATAGTGAAGCTGCAGGAGAGCGGCGTGCGGACGGATCAAGTATGCCTTCTACTGAAAGAAAGTCGAGTAAAGCTCAGCTGCACTCTTAAACTCCTCTTGAGTGCAAGCAAGTCCAAACTCCTCCTCGGATCCAAAAATAAAGAAGTCCTGACAGGAGGGCTCAGCAGGGCTCTCGCTTAGAAGGTTTCACAACTATGCCCTCCTTAATGCTCCTAAAACTCAAGTTCTGATGAAAATTAAGGAGCAACTATCGAGGCTAGATAGGATGTGCACTCATCCTCGCAAGCACAATCTAAATAAGCACTGTCTTTACCATTATAATCACGATCATGATACTGAAGAATGCATTCAACTTCAAGACGAGATCGAGGAGCTCATCAGGCAAGGTCGGCTGGGTCAATTTCTGCGATGTCAATCCGAGGTAAGGAAAGATCGGTCAAGAGTACTACCATAATCAGAACCACCAAGGAGGGAGGTGCAGCTAAGAGATCGATCATCTCTCGGCATCATCAATGCCATCTCTGGAAGATTCTGATGGGAAGAAGTCAGTAGGTCGGCAGAGCCTGTGAAGAGGAGGACTGAGGAGCTCATAGCTTTTACTAATGAAGATGCCCAAGGAGTTCAATTTCTGCATAATGTCGCTATTGTAATCTCTTTAAATATTGCTGACTATGATGTATGCTATGTTTTAGTAGATAATGAAAGCTTTATCGATGTCTTATTTTATGATGCTTTCTTCAAAATATCTATACCTAATAACTACCTAGGACCTATGAATTCTCCATTGGTGGGCTTTACTGGTGATGCTGTGTCAGTTGAAGGGATAATAACATTGACTGTGGCTGCAGGTCAATATCCTAAATGGGTTAGAGCATAGGTCAGCTTTTTGGTAGTGAAAGCTCCATTAGCCTACAATACAATTCTTGGCCAACCTGGTCTAAATGCACTCCGAGCTGTGGTATCGATCTATTATTTAAAAATCAAGTTTTCAACAAGCAATGAAATTAAAAAAAATTTGAAGAGATCAAGCCTTGGCAAGATACTGCTATTCCATTGCTTTATAGAAGAGCGGCCAGTCCGACTCTTGCCCAGTTGATGGGCTGGATGTCCACGATGACCTTACTGAAGAGTGGGGCGAACCCATAGAAGACCTTGTGGCTGTCCCTCTGAATGAAGGGGATCCAGAGCATACGGTGCAGATAGGCTCCAACTTGAGATATGAAGTTCGAGAATAGCTTGTCGCTTTCCTACTGAGGAATGTCGACATCTTCGCTTGGATTTCAGTGGATATATCAAAAATTGATGCCGAGGTCATGAAATATCAACTGGCTGTTAACCCCAAGTATAGACCAGTGAAGAAAAAAATTTGGAGCCATGCATCAAAAAGACAGAAGGTGATAGCAGAGAAAGTAGACAAGCTCCTTAAAGCTGGATTCATTCGAAAAGTCAACTATCCAAATTAGATCTCCAATATGGTCTTGGTCAAGAAGGCCAATGACAAGTGAAGAATGTGCATTGACTTTAAGAAGTTGAATAAAGCCTATCCAAAGGACAGCTATCCTCTGCTCAGAATCGATAAACCGATGGATACAACCTCGGGCCATAAGCTTCTCACCTTCATGACTGCCTTCTTCGACTATAACCAAATTCGGATGGTATCAGAAGATGAGGAGAAAATTACTTTTATTACTAACCATGATCTTTATTATTATAGGATAATGCCTTTTGGACTTAAAAATGCAGGCACAAGCTATCAATATCTGGTCAACAAAATTTTTAAAGAGCAGATCGACCGTAACATGAAGGTCTATGTGGACGACATGCTTATCAAGAGCCAGACATCAATCAATCATGTTGCTGACTTTGAGAAGACCTTCAATGCTCTCTGTGAAGGAAAATCCTGATTTTTTGGACCAAGTTCGTTCAGATCTGATCAGATCAAGAGATATATTTCAAAAATTTTTCTCTTTGATCCAGATGAGATTTAAGATATTTTAGATCTAATTATTATTATTTTAAAAATTAAAATAAAATTAGATAAATTAAATTAGATTTAATTTATCTTGAAGTGGATAATCCTATTACACGTTGATGATCCTCTAAGCACCGGAAGGTTCTGAATCAAGCCACGCAAGTGCCTGGACTCTATCGATATCCACTTAGGCTAGATCTGAAGATCCTCTTCTTCTCTATCACATCTCCAAAAATTAGATCTGGATCTGATCTGGAGGATCTTCAAAACTCCTTTTGAAGATCAGCAGTCGTCCTTTGCAGCAGCGCAGCCTTCTAGCTTTCAGTCGCCTTTCTCTTGATCTGGATTGCACCAACCAAGGTCCAAAACCCTTTTGGACGTGGAGAGGAGAGGGAGAAGGTGGGTTTGGCATGGAGGAGGAGAGGAGAAAAGGCCTTGGGGCATGGAGATTTCAATTAATTCAGAATCTTTTTGAGTTGGGCGCAGGGTCTTATTTATAGACTAACTGTGATCCAACTCCTCTTCTTCCCAACCAATCACAACTCTTTGTGAAATCAGATCTAAATCTGATTGGTGGAAATAGAGTCCCCTGGATTCCTCCTTAGAGGGTGCCTAAGACCAGTCAAAGTTGGTTCTTAGGAGAACTCTAATTGAAATCCAAAAAGGAGATGGAGTCCCTATCCAACAGGGACTCCTGGGCGCCTCCAGCTTGGGCACACGCCAAGGGTGGCGTGCGCCCTCTTCCTTGCCAGGTTCTGATAGGGGGACAGGCCCCCACCAGCTCTCCAATAGGTGCATGACACATGGACAGAAGTCAAAGTGTCAATGGTCAACATTTGACCAGTCAAAGGTAGACTTTTGACCAAAGTCAAAGAACGAGAAATGGCAGGTGACCAAAAATGGCAGGTAATGTCTTACAAAATAAGACAACCTTTTCTGACTTGGACAACCTCCAGTCAGACCATATGAAGGCCTCTGATTGAGCACAAACTCCTTTGGCTCAGTCAGGACAACTTATTTATGATAGTAAAAGAAGAACGTTAGGTTCAATCGAGTGCTAGCACGATTTTCTTGAACCTAATTGAATCTCATTCAGATCAATTGAACTAGATCAGTTCAATTGATGATCACCAGATTCAAACCCTTGTTTGTGTGACCCAGTTAGGTTCAGTTCTGTATGGTAATGGGATATGTCATGATCTCTATCATCGACATCATCGAAACTCCTTTCGATGGATCAGAACTCTTCTGATTCGAACAGCTAGAATGATCGATCATCTAAATCATTCTAATTGCTCCCAAAATCCACCATCAGTGACACCTAGCAGTATATGGTGGCAACCCATCAGAGCTGAATGCGAACCTCTTGGTGCAGCTACCTGTGTGATTAAGTTCTTCTATCTTGAGCCCCGATCAGATTAGGGTTAAGGTGAACTCGTCAAACCCTAGTCTCTGTCATATGATGTAATCATTCGATTCAAGTCCAATGTGAAAATCTAAATAGAAACTCTTTCTATTATTTCACTCTGCCATGGCCATGGACTTCTGGACTTGATTCTCATGATCATCATAGGGCTGCTCCTCTACCACCGAGGTAGATAGATTCCATCTTGATGCTATCCAGTTCCTACAATGAACATGCTATAGCCAACATACACCTCAGGATTCCATATGGCTAGGAGATCGAGTAATGGTGTAGTCAAACTATAACACCCTCAAGGTGAACTGTCGATGCACCTCAGGTCAAAGAATCAGACACACCACTGCAGCATCGAGTCAGTCATTGACGAGAAGGTAGACTTCCTAATGACTACTCGAGGTGGTCACGCTCAGTGCCCTCGTTCTCTAACGAGTACCTATACTCTCACTCCGGTGTCTCCACACCATAGACTCAAGACTCATCTACTAAAGAGAAGCGATTGTACACCAACCTTTCGGATCAATCACCATCCTCGTGATGATCCTATGGTCGGAAGCATTTTATGAGTTAATAATGATTATTCATGTCTTAAATTTTCAACTCTTGAAAATATGAATTATCATTACCATTAACTCAAAGG
>QRFJ01000607.1:0-186418 GCA_006176705.1 Cocos nucifera | reverse complement strand
TGACCAGTCAAAGGTAGACTTTTGACCAAAGTCAAAGAACGAGAAATGGCAGGTGACCAAAAATGGCAGGTAATGTCCTACAAAATAAGACAACCTTTTCTGACTTGGACAACCTCCAGTCAGACCATATGAAGGCCTCTGATTGAGCACAAACTCCTTTGGCTCAGTCAGGACAACTATTTATGATAGTAAAAGAAGAACGTTAGGTTCAATCGAGTGCTAGCACGATTTTCTTGAACCTAATTGAATCTCATTCAGATCAATTGAACTAGATCAGTTCAATTGATGATCACCAGATTCAAACCCTTATTTGTGTGACCCAGTTAGGTTCAGTTCTGTATGGTAATGGGATATGTCATGATATCTATCATCGACATCATCGAAACTCCTTTCGATGGATCAGAACTCTTCAAATTCGAACAGCTAGAATGATCGATCATCTAAATCATTCTAATTGCTCCCAAAATCCACCAGTGACACCTAGCAGTATATGGTGGCAACCCATCAGAGCTGAACGCAAACCTCTTGGTGCAGCTACTTGTGTGATTAAGTTCTTCTATCTTGAGCCCCGATCAGATTAGGGTTAAGGTGAACTCATCAAACCCTAGTCTCTGTCATATGATGTAATCATTCGATTCAAGTCCGATGTGAAAACCTAAATAGAAACTCTTTCTATTATTTCACTCTGCCATGGCCATGGACTTCTGGACTTGATTCTCATGATCATCATAGGGCTGCTCCTCTACCACCGAGGTAGATAGATTCCATCTTGATGCTATCCAGTTCCTACAATGAACATGCTATAGCCAACATACACCTCAGGATTCCATATGGCTAGGAGACCGAGTAATGGTGTAGTCAAACTATAACACCCTCAAGGTGAACTGTCGATGCATCTCAGATCAATGAACCAGACACACCACCGCAGCATCGAGTCAGTCATCGACGAGAAGGTAGACTTTCTAATGACTACTCGAGGTGGTCATGCTCAGTGCCCTCGTTCTCTAATGAGTACCTCAACTCTCGCTCCGGTGTCTCCACATCATAGACTCAAGATTCATCTACTAAATAGAAGCGATTGTACACCAACCTTTCAGATCAATCACCATCCTCGTGATGATCCTATGGTCGAAAGCATTTTATGAGTTAATAATGATTATTCATGTCTTAAATTTTCAACTCTTGAAAATATGAAGTTATCATTACCATTAACTCAAAGGATGTATCACAGACACTAAATATACATATGTGATAAAAAATAATCCATTTTATTAATATTAATCAAAATTATAATTTTGCCCCTAGAAGTGTATTACAAGTGTCAGCCAATTCTGGCTTCTAGGGCACATATATCTAACAATCTTCCACTTGTCCTAAAGCCAATTGGCTACAAGTCTAGGTCCCATCTTCTCAAGGTGGACTTTGATCTTTTACTGGCCCAACAGTTTTGTAAGTGGGTCTACCACATTATCTGTGGAGTTGACTCTCTTGACCTCGACATAATCCTTTTCGAGGTAATCGCGGATGAGGTGGTATTACCGTTCAATGTGCTTGTATTTCTGGTGAGACCTTAGCTCCTTAGCAAGGGCTATGGTGCCATTGTTGTCGCAGTATAAAGGAATGGCATCTGATGACATTACACCAATTTCTGCAGCAAACTTCTTATACCAGAATGCTTTCTTTGCAGTCTCTGATGCAGCGATATATTCTGCTTCTATGGTGGAATCTGCTATCATCGTTTGCTTGAAACTCTTTCAGTTGACAGCACCACCATTGCACACAAACAGACTTCCAGATGTCGACTTTCGATCATCTATATCGGATATAAAATTCGAGTCTGTGTATCCCTGGATTTAGAGTTCTCCGTTACTAAAGACCTACATCATATCCTTAGTTTTTCTCAAGTACTTAAGGAAATATTTTACAGAAGTTCAATGTTCTTCACCTGGATTTGATTGATATCTACTTGTGACACTCACAGCATGGGCTATATCAGGTCGTGTACATAGCATGGCATACATGAGACTCCCTATTGCAGAAGCATAAGGGATCTTGCTCATGCATTCTATTTCCTCAGGTGTGCTAGGGCACATCTTCTTGGAAAGATGAATACCATGTCTGAAGGGTATTAATCCCCTCTTAGAGTTTTTCATACTAAACCTCTTTAGTACTTCTCTATGTACATCTTCTGTGAAAGTCCTAGCATCCTATTTGGTCTATCCCTATAGACCTTAATTCCTAGAATAAAGGATGCTTCACCTAGGTCTTTCATGGAGAATTCCTTGGACAACCATAATTTGACTGTTGTCATCATGGGAATATCATTCCCAATAAGGAGGATGTCATCCACGTACAATACGAGAAAGACAACAGCGCTCCCACTGATCTTTTTGAAGACACATGATTCCTCTTCATTTTTGATGAAACCAAACTTTTTGATCACATCATTGAAACGAGTGTTCCAGCTCCGAGATGCTTGCTTAAGTCCATATATGGACCTTTGTAGCTTGCAAACCTTGTGATCAGTATCACTGGATGTGAAACCTAGCGGCTGTTCCATATAGATATCTTCCTCAAGATATCCATTTAAGAATACTGTTTTCATGTCCATTTGCCATATTTCATAATCGAAATAGGCTGCAACGACAAGCAATGTGTGGATGAACTTTAGCATAGCCACTGGGGAAAAGGTATCCTGATAGTCAATGCCTTCGCATTGACTATAATCTTTTGCCACTAGTCTAGCCTTGAATGTCTCCACATTTCCATCTGCACCAATCTTTCTCTTGAAGATCCATTTACACCCAATAGGTACTATACCTTCTTGATGGATCTACCAAGGTCCAGACTTGGTTTGAGTGCATCGAGTCAATTTCTGACTGCATTGCCTCTAGCCATTTCTCGGAGTCGATATCTGATATCGCCTCGTTGTAGGTTTTGGGATCATCACCATGAGCACCATTACCTACGAGGAACATTTTTTCTACTTCCTCTAAAATAATACCTAAGTATCTTTCAGGGGGATGAAAAACTCTTTTCGATCTATGAGGTGGAGGAGGTAGTGTTCTTATTGGCTCAACCTGATTTGGTTCCAATTGGTCCTTAGCTCGTTGTACTTGTGAGACTTTCTCATCAAGCTTGATCTGCTTTCCAATGCCGCTATCTTGAATAAACTATTTTTCAAGAAAGATGGCATGTCGACTCACAATCACATTGTGGTCTTCTGGAATGTAGAAATAGTATCCTAATGACTCTTTAGGATATCCTATGAATCGAGCTCTAAAGGACCTAAACTCTAACTTGTCCGCTTGTTGTCTTTTGACATGAGCCGGACAACCCCAAATTCTGAGATGACTCAGACTTGGTTTCTTACCGTGCCATATCTCATACGGTGTGGTAGGAACGGTCTTAGAGGGAACCCTATTCAGTAGATAAATTGAAGTTAACAATGAATGTCTCCAAAAAAAATCTAGGAGGTCTGTGAAGCTCATCATGGATCAAACCATATCCAATAGAGTCCGATTTCTCCATTCTGAAACCCGTTGAGTTGAGGTGTTCCTGGTGGAGTCCATTGAGAGACTATGCCATTTTCCTTAAGATAGTCTAGAATTCTCGGACTAAGGTATTCACCTCCTCGATCTGATCGAAGAACCTTAATGGGATTTTTCAAGTTTATTTTTCTACTTCATGTCTGAATTCTTTGAACTTTTCAAAAGCTTCAGACTTGTGTCTCATAAGATACACATACCCATACCTAGACAGATCATCGGATAAAGGTAATGAAGTAGACAAAATTGCCTCTAGCCAACACATCAAATGGGCCGCACACATCAGTATGTACTAGGGCAAGGAGATCTGTGGCCCTTTCCCCATGTCCAACAAAAGGGAGTTTGGTCATTTTGCCTTGGAGACAAGATTCGCAAGTTGGATATGACTCGAAAGTCAATGGACTCAATAGCCCATTTTTCTCCAATTTGTTGATCCTATCTTCTGCTATATGACCTAATCTTCAGGTGCCATAGATACCTATCGTTTGGACTATCCCTAGGTCATTTGGCATTCACATTTTGCTCGATAGTTAGAACAGGTACATCAATATGTAGCTGATAAAGACCATTAATAAGGAAACCATTTGCAATTTTATTTCTTTCATAAAGAATATTACAATGGTCCTTAAAGAAGGTAATCACATAGCCTTCTTATGCTAAGCATGAAATAGAAATCAAATTTCTGCTAACTGCAGACACATAATAACAGTCTTTCAAAACTAAGTCTAAATCAGATGGTAATCGAAGAGGATATGTTCCCATGACTACTGCAGCAACTCTTGCTCCATTACCGATGCGTAGGATCTTATCTCCATCTCTCAACCTCCTGCTATCCTCAAGACCCTGCATGAAAGTGCACAGATGAGCACTAGAACCAGAGTCAAGTACCCAACTAGATGCAGAAGAAATCATAAGGTTAGACTCAATAACGAGCATACCTCCAGAAGGACCTTTCTTCTTGTTCTTTAGGGTGGCCAGGTAAGTAGGGCAGTTCCACTTCCAATGGCCGTTGCTGTTGCAATGAAAATACATTTCTTTAACATCAGCCTTTTTCTTCGGCTCTACCTTCTTCTTCTTTGTTTCTTCCACCTTCTGCTTTTTTGCAGACTTCTTTTTCTTTCCAATAAGACTTTCTTTTGAACAAAGTCCATTCCATAGCAAGAACCGAGCCTTTAGAACCTTTCATAGAAAGCTCAGCGGTAACCAGCATATTCATTAATTCAGCCAAGGAATTTTGAAGTTTATGCATGTGGTAATTCATGATGAATTGCCTATATGCATCAGTCAAGGATTGTAGAATAATATCGTTCTGCAGGTCCAAGTCTAACTTCACACCGAGCTTCTCAAGCTCTTCCATGTCCTTGATCATTATCAGACAGTGATCTTGGACTGACTGTCCATCACGCATCTTAGCCTTAAAAAGTCATTTCGTGACTTGATACTTGGCTGTGCGACTCGTTCACCAAACATCTTCTGTAGGTGAGCCAACATTTGGTGAGCAGTTTCGATATCTTCATGTTGGTGCTGGAGCTCATCAGACATCGAGCCCAACATGTAATATCTGGCCTTATTATCTTCATCTATCCATTTTTTCAGAGACGCTCTCTGTTCAATAGATGGTCGCGCTGGTAAGGTGGGAGGGTTCTGATCCAAAATATGGGTTAAATTTTCAGAATCCAAAATAATTTTATAGTTCCTGAGCCAATCTTTATAATTGGGTCCGGTTAGTCTATGTGTGTTCAAGATACATGCTAATGGGTTGGACGCAGATATTTTTCTGTAGAGAGTCAAAGATTCTAGTTAGATACTGTAATTATGATTTGACCAATTTATTTAGGGATTTTATTTTTAAATAAATTAGCTTCCACTATTTTCTCAAATTTCTATACTCTCTCTGTAGAGATGTGAAAATCTCCACGATTAATGATTTCTAGTGGGTGGTGCGGTCTCACCAACTGACTCATCACCTCACCTAATAGTTATTGATGATGGATTAGCCAATGAGTGAACAACTCTTGTTCAATGATTCTCTAATCATGGTGCACCCAAACTTGATCTCTAATTCATGAATCTCACCGTATTCGGAATATTGATCCACTCCTTAGTTAAGTCAGATCCACTATTTGCATAAACTGGGTTCCTAATTGAGTCTCTCACCGTATCTAGAATATTGAGTCTAACTCATCCTCCAGCCCATAGCATTCAATGCCTAATAGACATGGTTGCATCTTTCCGGTGCAACTAAGCCACTGTATCCAGTCGAGAATAATCAACCTCGGAAAGGGCTCACACATCTACAATGGTGGAAGACCTCAGACTTAATCTTTTCTTAGGAAGAATTGATTCAGGTCTCATTAAACTAGACTTATCATAGTCATAACAATTATGACTAACCTAGTGGCATGGGTTAGCTCGGATTATTGACCACCTCAGATCAGAACTGTGTCAATAGATATGGCCAGGTAAGTGAGATTGGTGGAAGAAAATATGCCATTAACTCATACAAGAATGCATTCAGGTCAAGTAGCTTCCAATTAAAAACCAGTCGATCGCATGTGCCAAACTTACCTTAGACACCAAATTGTTGAGTCAGAACCAATTGGATTAGCCTACAATCTAGACTCTAACCTCTGAGCCTAATTAGGTCTTGCTTGATCGTGACTCGATCTTGACCCAGACTTAATCCTATTAGGTTGGTCAATTTAAGCATTGTTGATCTCCTCTAACCAACTCTTGATTCGGTTTGATCAACCACTTAGACCTAATTGAGCTACCCAAGTCCGAACCTAGTATTATGAATATGTCTTAGATCTAAAATTCTCAATTTTAGATCTAATTAATATTTCATAATCTTAATTTTTAATTAAGTAGGGTTCATAAACAAAATATGCACAATAAATTCTAGGATTTTAGGATCTAGGGTTTTGCAGAAAGTAAGTTTTGGATTTCTGATTAAGGACGAACGCGCAGCACCCCTACACATCATAAGAACACCCCATCGAATGAAAAGAGAGGGCCTTTAAACTCTTCTTTGTTCTTATGATCGGACGGCCAAGAGGAACGCCTTAATCAGGAACATGCAATACTATAAAACAGTTTTAGATCTATATCATATATCTCATATACAAATTAGATCTAATCATGGCATATTTTGCATACATCTCATATATCGAATCATGCATATTTTCAGATCTAAATTATCTCATAATAATCTAAAAAATTAGATTTAAATTGATCTAATCAAAATAAATTCTAATCTAGATAATTATGTAGAACTATTCTACAACTAGTCTAGACATGCATCAATCATATCTCATATGATATTTAAAATTAAATAATTTTTATTTACTATTTTTAAGATGCTATTATAACCATTATAATATCAAAAAATAGTAAATAAATAGATCTAAAATATAATTTAATCAAATTAAATTGAAAATATGTAAGACTATTCTATAGAACTATTCTATTTTAGAACTAGTCATGTATATTTTCTAATCTTAGATCCAAATTATTTAATTTTAATTTTTTCTAATTTTAAATATGATTACATCTCATGTGATATCTAAAATCACTTATTTTATAATTAAAATAAATTTAAAAATAGATCTAAATACTTTTAGAACCTTGGCTCTGATACCAGCTGAAGAAAAATCCTGATTTTTTGGACCAGGTTCGTTCAGATCTGATCAGATCAAGAGATATATTTCAAAATTTTTTTTCTTTAATATAGATAAGATATAAAATATTTTAGATCTAATTATTATTATTTTATAAATTAAAATAAAATTAGATAAATTAAATTAGATTTAATATACCTTAAAGTGGGTAATCCTATTATCCGTTGATGATCCTGTAAGCTGCGAAAGATTCTGGATCAAGCCACGCAAGTGCCTGGCCTCTATCGGTATCTACTCTAGTTGGATCTAGAGATCCTCTTCTTTTCTATCACATCTCTAGAAATCAGATCTGGATCTGATCTAGAGGATCTTCAAAATTCCTTTTGAAGATCAGCGGTCGTCCTTTGCAGCAGTGCAACCTTCTAGCTTTCACTCACCTTTATCTTCTCTAGATTGCACCAACCAAGGTCTGAAATCCTTTTGGACATGGAGAGGAGAGGGAGAAGATGCTTTGGCACAAGGAGGAGAGGAGAAAAAGGCCTTGGGGCATGGAGATCTCAATTAATTCAGATACCTCTTTGAGTTGGGCGTAGGGTCTTATTTATAGACTAACTGTGATCCAACTCCTCTTCTTCCCAACCAATCATAACTCTTTGTGAAATTAGATCTAAATCTAATTGATAGGAATAGAGTCCCCTGGATTCCTCCTTAGAGGGCGCCTAAGACCAGTCAAAGATGGTTCTTAAGAGAACTCTAATTGAAATCCAAAAAGGAGATGGAGTCCCTATCCAATAGGGACTCCTGGGCGCCTCCAGCTTGGGCACACGCCAAGGGTGGTGTGCACCCTTTTTCTTGTCAGGTTCTAGCTGGGAGATAGACCCCTACCAGCTCTCCAATAGGTGCGTGACACGTGGATAGAAGTCAAAGTGTCAATGGTCAACATTTGACCAGTCAAAGATAGACTTTTGACCAAAGTCAAAGAATGAGAAATGGCAGGTGACCAAAAATGGCAGGTAATGTCTTACAAAATAAGACAATCTTTTTTGACTTGGACAACCTCCAGTCAGACCATATGAAGGTCTCTGATTGAGCACAAACTCCTTTGGCTCAGTCAGGACAACTTATTTATGATAGTAAAAGAAGAACGTTAGGTTCAATCGAGTGCTAGCACGATTTCCTTGAACCTAATTGAATCTTATTCAGATCAATTGAATTAGATCAGTTCAATTGATAATCACCAGATTCAAACCTTTATTTGTGTGACCCAGTTAGGTTCAGTTCTGTATGGTAATGGGATATGTCATGATCTCTATCATCGACATCATCGAAACTTCTTTCGATGGATTAGAACTCTTCTAATTTGAACAGCTAGAATGATCGATCATCTAAATCATTCTAATTACTCCCAAAATCCACCAGTGACACCTAGCAGTATATGGTGGCAACCCATCAGAGCTGAATGCAAACCTCTTGGTGCAGCTACTTATGTGATTAAGTTCTTCTATCTAGAGCCCCGATCAGATTAGGGTTAAGGTGAACTCGTCAAACCCTAGTCTCTGTCATATGATGTAACCATTCGATTCAAGTCCAATGTGAAAATCTAAATAGAAACTCTTTCTATTATTTTACTCTACCATGGCCATGGACTTCTGGACTTGATTCTCATGATCATCATAGGGCTGCTTCTCTACCACTGAATAGATAGATTCCATCTTGATGCTGTCCAGTTCCTACAATGAACATGCTATAGCCAACATACACCTCAGGATTCCATATGGCTAGGAGACCGAGTAATGGTGTAGTCAAACTATAATATCCTCAAGGTAAACTATCGATGCACCTCAGATCAATGAATCAGACACACCATCGCAGCATCGAATCAGTCATCGACGAGAAGGTAGACTTTCTAATGACTACTCGAGGTAGTCATGCTTAGTGCCCTCGTTCTCTAATGAGTACCTCTACTCTCGCTCCGATGTCTCTATATCATAGACTCAAGATTCATCTACTAAAGAGAAGCGATTGTACACCAACCTTTCAGATCAATCACCATCCTCGTGATGATCCTATGGTCGAAAGCATTTTACGAGTTAATAATGATTATTCATATCTTAAATTTTCAACTCTTGAAAATATGAGTTATTATTACCATTAACTCAAAGGATGTATCACGGACACTAAATACACATATGCGATAGAAAATAACCCATTTTATTGATATTAGTCAAAATTATAATTTTGCCCCTAGAAGTGTATTACAAGTGTCAGCCAATTTTGACTTTTATGGCACATATATCTAACATTCTGAAAGTATAAAATAAAGCTAAATCTAATCAAATGTATCTTTAGGATAACCTCAAGAAAATTCTTGGGATTCATGGTGTCAAGGCGCAGCATTGAAGCAAACCCGGAGAAGATTTGAACCATACAGGAGGTGACTGTCCCAAGATCAATAAAAGAAGTTCAGTGCCTGACTGAAAAGATGGCATCTCTGAATTGCTTTATCTCAAAGTCTGTCGAGCGATGCATGCTCTTCTTTCAAGTCTTTAAATAACCAAAGAACTTCTATTGGACTATGGAAAGTCAACAAGCATTTGAAAAGCTTAAGAACTACCTCAGCTTGCCTCCCCTGTTGGCCAAACTCGAACCTAGAAAAGAGTTATTCCTCTACCTAGTGGTCTCCCCAGTGGTGCTAGCAACTATCCTAGTCATGAAAGAGGCAAAGGTGCAACGATCGATCTACTATATAAGCCGAGTCTTGAGAGATACAGAGATTAGGTACATTAAATTGAAAAAATTAACATATGCTCTTTTAATTGCAGTTAGGAGGCTTCGGTCCTACTTTCAAGGGCATACCGTAATGCTTCTCACAGACCAACCAATCAAGGTAGTCCTTCATCGGACGGACGCCTTTGGAAGAATTGCAAAGTGGGCAATCAAACTCACAAAGTTTGACATTAACACCAACCCAGCCATCAATCAAGGCTCAGATACTGGCTGACTTCATAGTTGAGTGCATAATTTTTGATGATGTCAAACCAAAGCAAAACGAAGCTAGCATTTCATGGTTGCAACCTTGCTCCCTCAAAGAAAGAGTGGATCTTTTCGAAGGTTTCTAGGCCTTGTATGTGGATGGCTCTTCCAATGCTTTAGACGTAGGCACCGGGCTAATCTTGGTCAACCTGGAAGGCATTGTTGCCGAGTATGCACTACGCTTCGAGTTTATGACAAGAAATAATGGAGACGAATATGAAGCTCTGATATCAGGACTAAGGATAGCCAAGGAGTTGGAAGCAGACCTTCTCCAAGTGTACAATGATTGCCAACTGGTAGTCGGATAAGTTAGTGGCAGTTATGAAGCTAAAAAAAAAAGTATGATAAAATATCTCAAAAAAGTAAAAAATTTGATTCCGGCCTTCAAGAGTTTCAGCATCCAATGGATTTTGAGAGTAGAAAACACCAGAGCCAATCTTTTTTCTAAATTGGTCACATTGGCTCCAGCCAAACTGCCTAAGGAGGTTTTCTTCGAAGTCTTGAAATGCCCGAGTTTGGAAGAACTACAGTTTGTAATGCAGGTTGAGCATGAGCCGAGCTGGATTGATCCACTGATCACTTATCTCAAAGATGGGGCCCTACCTCGTGATTTGAAAGAAGTCCAAAAATTGAGGAATCAGGCCTTATGGTATGTTCTCTATGAGGGCAAATTATACAAAGATCATATTCACTACCACTTTTAAGATGCCTTCAACCCTTTGAGGTCGATTTTGCATTATGGGAGGTACATGAAAAAATTTGTGAAAACCATCTGGATGCCAGATCTCTATCTCATAAGCTGCTTCGACAAGGCTATTACCAACCAGTCTTGTATCGGGACTCCCTGGACTATGTTAGGAGGTGCGATCATTGTCAGAGAAATGCTAGTATTTAGAGATGGCGGAACTCTCAGCTTATCCCCTTGAGCATCCCTTGGCCATTTGCATAATGGGGGATGGATATACTCGGCCCCTTCCTGGTGGTGTCTGGATAGCAAAAATTTCTCCTAATTGCAATTGACTACTTTACCAAATGGATCGAGGCCGAACCCCTGGCAAAAATTACTAAAGCAAAAGTGCAGGACTTCATCTAGAAGTCAATTATTTACAGATTTAGCTTACCTCAGACCATCATAATAGATAATAGATGGTAGTTTGCTGGATCAAAATTCATCGAGTTTTGTGAAGACTTGAATATCTCTCATAATTTTATATCAGTGGCTCATCCACAGACAAATGGCGAGGTCAAAGTAACCAACAGAACTCTACTGCAGTAAATCAAAGCAAGACTTGAGAAAGCAAAAGGGATTTAGGTAGATGAATTCTATCATGTACTCTAGGCATACCGAACTATCCAAAGATTGTCAACTAGGGAGACTCCATTCATCTTAGCCTTCAAGATAGAGGCGGTCATCCAAATAGAACTGAAACTTCCATCAGCACGAGTCATGGCACTCAGCGAGCAACAAAACTCATAAGATCTTAGGGCCAACCTCGACTTGCTGGAAGAAAAAAGAGAAGTAACTCAAGTTCGGATGGTGGCCTACAAGCTGAAGGTAGCTCGCTACTATAATTCAAGGGTCAGAGGCAAAGCATTCAAAGTGGAAGACCTGGTACTTTGGTAAGCAGCCATCTCGCAACCTCAAAACTAAAGAAAGCTCGCTCTAAATTAGGAAGACCCGTATGAAGTCAAGAAGGTTATCCGGTCTGAAACTTGTTATCTGAAAGAGCTCGGAGGAGCGACACTCTCGTGCTCCTAAAATTCAAAGAATCTATGAATATATTATCAGTAATCTTACTTCAATAAAACTCTCTCTCTTTCCGACACATCTGTTCTTTGATCTAAAATTGTATAATAATAGAAAATAACTCAACCAAACTTTATTTGAAAATGAAGCAAAGGCCTCGTTAATCTAAAATGAGATGAGGAGAGAGATCCTTTTAACGGTCCTTATGTGCCCCTACTGTCCTATTAGGAGCAGGAGGAGAATCTCATCCTAACTTGAGTAAAATGAAGATCTCATTAATCTAAGATGAGATGAGGGGAGAGGTCCTTCTAACGGTTCTTATGCATCCCTACTGTCCTATAAGGAATAGGAGGAGAACCTCATCCTAACTTGAGCAAAGCAAAGGCCTCTTTAATCTAAGACAAGATGAGGGGAGAGGTCCTTCCAATGGCCCTTATGCGTCCCTACTATCCTATTAGGAATAGAAGGAGAACCTCATCCTAACTTGAGCAAAGCAAAGATCTCGTTAATATAAGATGAGGTAAGAAAAGAGGCCTTTCCAATGGTCCTTATGCGCCCCTACTGTCCTATTAGAAATAGGAGGAGAACCTCATCCTAACTTGAGCAAAGCGAAAGTCTCGTTAATCTAAGATGAGATGAGGGAAGAGGCTCTTCCAATGGTCCTTATGCGACCCTACTATCCTATTATGAATAGAAGGAGAACCTCATCCTAACTTGAGCAAAGTAAAGACCTCGTTAATCTAAGACGAGATGAGAAAAGAGGCCCTTCCAATGGCCTTTATGCATTCCTACTGTCCTGTTAGGAATAGGAGAAGAATCTCATCTTAACTTGAGCAAAATAAAAGCCTCATTAATCTAAGATGAGATGAGGGAAGAGGCCCTTCCAACGATCCTTATGCATCCCTACTATCTTGTTAGGAATAGGAGGAGAACCTCATCCTAACTTGAGCAAAGTGAAGGTCTTGTTAATCTAAGATGAGGTGAGGGAAGAGGCCCCTATCAACAGCCCCATCGAGCTCCTACCGCATCGATGGGAATAGGAGGGGAGAACCTCATCCCGATGCAAATAAAGACCTCCAGTTAACCAAGACGGAAAGAAGATTCTACCTTGGCAAAAGTAGAAACCTATCCCATCAGGAACAGGAGGAGGATCTTGTCCCGACGGAGGGGCAAAGCAAAGGCCGACCTTGTCAAAAGTAGGGGAGGGCCTCATTTTGACAAAGGACCCAAGAAAAATTAACGAAGCTAGAAATGAAAAGATAACCTCAACCAAGCATGGATAAAGATCTCTGATTATGAAAAGATGGGAGAAAAATCAATCTTCAACAACCATTGCAATAGAAAGCAATGTGGAAAAAATAGAGAAACCAATGGATATCAAATTAATCCAAGCAGAATGAAAAAGACGATTGAAGAAAGCATTCCTTTATTGATGTTGAGGTCCTTTGCAAAGTCGAGGTCCACAAGACTATCCAAAAAAAAAAGAGAAGAGAGAAAGGAACTTCGACAGTCATGGTTCTACTCCCTTCCTTCGAACTATGAACTTGAGAGTGGAGAGACTTGTGTTAGGGATAAACCCACTTTTGCCAAAGTTTTGACGAATGTTTGATCTTCGGGTGACCCCGCCCAGTGGCGACGATCATGGTCGGGCTCCGATCGGTAAAGGCAATTAGGTTCCTCTACTACAAACGAACGAACTCCTCCAATCGCACTCCTTCTGAATGATCCTCTTCGGTCAAGTAGAACCTCAGATGAACTTGAATAGTGAGATCAGTCGCTTAAGCAGTTGAAGCACTGAGGTTTCGCCCTTCGAGTAGTCTAGCCTAGCTAGCTTAGAAGCTGGCTGAACTTCTTTCCTATTGTATCTCCTTCAAATCGAGTATCGCTATCACCATTGAATCTCATCTCGAGAGCCTCCAACTGATAGAACCTCTTTCGAATAAATTTCTATGCTTTATCTCGAACTTCTCTCGAACTTCTCCTTCAGATGGACTTCTCTAACTGTCGAACTCCTTCTAGACTTCTCCAATAGTTGAACTCCTACCAAACTTCTCCTTCCATCGAGCTTCTCCATTGATTGAATTTCTTCCAAACTTCTCCCTCTAGTTGCCTAAGAAGCTCCATCCGATTGAGCTTCCTTTAGACTCTCTTAATAGGCTCTCTTTCGTACCACTTCCAATTGCTCGAAAGAACCTCAGCACTTACTCTTGATATAATAAATAACAGTCAAGGCATAGTCGATCTTGAGAACATCCGAACTCCTTCAAAACAACAGTAACTATGAGCTCTTCACCGCTTGCGGCTATCCCATTCGAACCTCGATTGTTAAGTCCCAACAGATTGGCATATCACGATAATAAATACCATCCTTCGTAATAAATTCCACGTGGCCCCAAATGGCCCACTACTAGATGGTTATGGCTGTCGTCATCAGTTTGTTATGGGCTTCGCCTATTTAAGAGACTCTTCAGATACACTTTCTTTCCTAAGCTCTCATCTTCTACCTCAAAACTCTGCTAAAAATTTCTCTGAATACTCCATTTCTATTGGCTGAAAGAGCTAACTTGATTGTTGGAGGATCTTACTAGAGCCACCATCCTCGACTCCGGACGAGACTTATTTTGCAGGTCATCGACAACAACCTCATCTTCTTCGACTCCGGTCTCAAATCCGACGTCAACTAGATTTTGCACCAATAGCAACCATCATGTAGATGGATTATTGGGGGCAACCAACCATAACATGTAGTCATAGGTAGTGTTTCTACACCTCCCGATATGGATGACAACTGGAACTCCTTAAGGAGCTGGAGTAGGTTAGGATGAGCTGGTCTCCTTAGATCACCTACAAAGAAAGTCCATGGATGCTAGAGAAGAAGATGGTGGGTTCTTCGGTGGGGGACCCTTCGATGGTTAAGTCAGAGAGGAAGAATAGTAGAAGAAAATAATAAGAATAGACATTATAATGTATAGAGCAAGTATCCTCTCTTTTTTCTCTTTTCTCCCTTTTTATGGGAGAAGGCTTGTTAGGTCATTAGAGGTTATTCGGTCGGACTAGTGGATTGTTAGCAGTCAACTATGGTGTCAGCTTTCCATGAGTGGGGAGAATATTTGTTATTACAATCGAATGGCAACTCAGCATGATTTATGTACCAAGAGCTTCTCATAGTTTCTGCATCGTAGTTCAACTTATAGAGAAGTCGAGCAAAATGAGATAAAATTGGCATCATACCAATCTTGTCTGAAATATAGATGGTGTGGTGCTCCCAAGCCTTGGGAGGCCACAGGAGGAGCCAGGGTGTTGGCTCCGAAAAGACTAGGACATGCATGGTCCTAGGGCTAGGATAGGAGTTATCCTAGGATGAAGGTGGTGTGAAGCCCTCCATGGGCTTGAGATCTAGGTGTTGAGGATCTTGAGGGATTTGGTTGGTGCTTCGAAGATCTGGGATGCAAGATGGAGCAAGAAACCACAGCCAAGGGATGAAGACTACAGAAAAGGATTGTTTCTGCAAGTTAGTCGGCTCATTCTGAAACTAAGTGACTAAATCTCGGAGAACAAGCCAAATAGAAAGATGCATGTTTAGGACTACTGGCATAGTCACAACTGGGTCAACTCAGTACCAGACTAAGCTGACCCAGTCTCAGGTTAGCCAGCTTAATGCTAAGACTGAGCTGGCTCAGTGCGTAGGCAGAGACACGCAAAAGATCTATTTAGGACTAGGGTCTGGGTTGATCCTAGGATTCTTAAGGCCTGATTTGAGAGGTCTTAAGAAGGCTAACTCATGTATGGGTCGGATTTAGATCCAGAGGATGAGAGCATGGAAGACATGGGTGTACACGGGCTCAGTGAGTGCTTCATGTATTGGGTTAGCTAGGAGAGTTTTTGGTTGGGCCTAATGGCTATGTATAAATATATAAATTGTATTAGGGTTTCTATAGAAGATTGGAATATAGATATTTTCTCTCTCAATCTCTTTTCTCTCTTCTCTCTAGTGTTGCCATCCTAGGATTCTTGAAGAGCCCTAGAGAGGGGGGGCACCTCCCTCAAGCCCTAAAAGGAAGGCAGCCCATCATAGATCTAGGTGGTGGATCGGTAGTTCATTGTCCTTAGAGAATGTCAAAGTTTCTCTAGGTCCATGCTAAAGATCAAAGATTTTCGTAACATGAAGGCCAACCATCTATGATCGATGGCCATCCAATGACATCGGCACTTTGCAACTTGTATGCTCTGGATTATCCACATCATCATGCCAAGTATTTGCCACATCCTTACAGATCAAACATGTCATTAGATGGATCAGCCTATGTCCAATGCTTGGCCCCCACTTTCCAGTCTGAAGAGCATTTTTTTTTTGCTATTTTTCTTTGGTATTGAGAAGTAGATCTTTGTCTAGATCTCAAAGTTGTATACTGGAGTGAGTTTTTCAAATTTTATGAAGCTTCAATGATATAGTGAAGTAGCCAATATGATTTTGGATATCCATCAATTTGATCAGAACTTTGCTTCATCCTACGGTGTGTAGAGACATCGATGGCCTACATTAGTCTATCATCAAGGTAAGGCTTTGATTGGAACTCAGAGTAGTCGTACACATTAGGATTTGATCACTTGTAGAATTCATGATAGCTTGAATCATGTTTTATACTATCACTCTACATTTAATACTGGATGTGGCATATGAGGGGTCATGCCTGTTGGAGCATGTTCTCAGGATCGTGGAGACCTTGAACGAGAAAGAAGAGGATCTGGAGATCTATAAAAGCAAACCAATCTCCAACACAAAATCAGCCTTCTTGAAATCTGTAGGTGTGCAGATTTCTATGTGTACTATAAGAATTCAGACTATTAGTGATGGCTAACTGCCATCCCTAATAGTTTTTCCATCATCGCTAATAGCTCCATCTTAGCTAATACCATCGTAAAAGCTAATCTAAAAAATTCTTATCGCTAATTATCATTATTAGCAATGAAAAAAAACTGTTACTAATAAAACTATTAACGACGACTTTAGAGATGAAAAAATTCTATCATGAATTATTTTTTAATATTTAACTTAAATTTTTTAAAATAATTTAAAAAATATTAGCGATGATATTTTCATGGCTAATGCCATCACTTTATTGGCAACCAAAAATATCGTTGCTAATGCCATCTCCAATTATTTTTAATTTTTAAATAAAATAAAAAAAATATTTTAAAAAATATTAGCGATGGCAATTTGGTCTCTAATGCTGTCACTAATACCGACACTAATAGATAAATTTTATTTTTTTTAAAAAATATTAATAATATTTTTTAAAATCTATTTTAATTAATCATAATGAATTATGTTTCTAATATCTATTATAATTAAAATCCAAAGATAATATAATAATAAAAAATTAAAAATTAATTATATTATATTAAAAATATAAATTATATATATTTTATAAGTAGTGTTAAAAAATATAATATATTATAAAAAATTAGGTTCGATCCTCATCATCGTCTGTCTCCTCCTGCTTTTCTCCAGTAGCTGGTGGATGAGAGCTGGATGTTCCAGCATCCTATAACAAAAAAATTAAAATAATATTAGTAAGTTTCAATACCAAGGCATATCTTTCGATACACTTCAATTGTTGAGTAGATTATTTTTATATATTTCTTTTGATGATATGGAGCTATAGACACCCTCGACCAATCGATTGGATGGTTAGATTGAATTTTTAGTCCCTAGATCCTCTTTTCAAACTCAAACCTAAATATACGAAGCTTCTAAATATGAAAACTTAAAATAAATAAAATAATTTAATAATATAATTATTTGATGTGATGGTTGGGATGACTAGTCTAGCTGGTCATGTAGTTGTAGGTCTTAAAGAAGCTCCATGACCGTATCATGGATGGTATCTAGGAGGCTCTGAGGTTGTTAGCTCAGAAGCCTCTACATGGCCTCCTTCTTGTGCGCACTGCTCTAGGTCTGGGACGTCGAGGTATGTGAGGACACTGAAGGGTATCAAGGCAGTGGAGAGTCGAAGCTATAGTCGAATCCAATGACCCAGCTCCTACTCACCCCTCGGTGGTGCTAAGCTATCCCTCAAGGTCAAGAAAGGGCTAAGAAGATGGGTCAATGCCGTACCTCTCAGCAACGTACGTTGCATAATACGTCTGCACAGTTCAGAAATATATTAATTGTCATATAAAAGTTAGATCCAATGATAATATAATTAGTAAATAAGATTTGAAATTTTTATCATGATCTATCATGATGTAGAATCTAAATAGTCACCAATCCTCCTAGACTAGTGTGTGGCCCGCCACAACTGTAGCTGGTCTGGTGAACAACCCAACTGCCATATCTATAATAAATAAATAATAAAATTAAATTAATTAAAATATGCATATAAGAGTTTTTATAATTCTAGTGAAGAGTTTTGATATTGATTTCTTACTAGTCTGTCGGCAATAATATGTGTGCCGATCAAGCCACCAGTGTGCCTGATCGGATCCTATTGGATGGCCCGGGTCTACCAGGTCCTCTGTCACCTATTAGAGTACTCTTCACTACTTTATTAGTCATAGAGGACCTGCCATATATCCATCTACATCCAGTGATCCATGAAAGACCTCCAGTCTGATGGTGACTGGGAACCAGAGTGCTAGATGGCAGACTGCTTGAGGATGTAGAAGCCATCTTGGAGCCTCCATGTGGCCATCTCCTCGAAGGTCTGATGATCAACCTCCTTATCCTGGAGAGTCTCAAATTGGTAGTACTCTTGCAAGATAGAAATAAGCATGTATTAATATATATCATTAAAATACCAACGTATCAGAAATTTAAAAATTAAATTAATTTTGACTTACCAAAAATATCTTCCAAGTTGCATCACGAGCTTCAGACAGTCAGCTAGAGAACTCATTCCCCAGCCCCAATATCAAGCATTGGATGATGCCGGTAACCACATGAGATGCTTTAGACTCTCTAAAAATACTACAAAATTAATTTTGAAAAATAAATGTTAATTCTAAAATGGCTAAATTTTAAACATATTAATTAAAGTTATAGACTTATGAGCAGCTCTAAACTTGAATGAACAGTCTATGCTTAGGCCAAGTTGGAGGTGTCATGAGCCGGACGGGTCCTCGATCATGACTCTGTGTCTAGGAGCTAATCACTATTGCATGTGATTGTGGGGTCACTGGTGACCCCCTATCATCTAAATTTGAGCGTAAAATATCTAATATAAAAAATATTATATTAGTTAGTAAAGGATAAAGTAATATAAATAATAATATTTAAAGTATTAGAATTTACCACTCAGTATGAGATGTGCGGAACCATGCGAGCTGGCTGCATAATTATTCTTTCTTCAAAAGCTCTATCCTTGGCTGGAATGGTTTCGACCTCTAAAAGACATGATGTATAATCTCTTAAAATAAAAATAAAAATCAAATCAAGCAGATGACCTAAAAATTAATTTAAATAAAATATCTATCAAAATATAATAAGATTATCAAAATTTAACTCACGTGTAATAAAGATTGTTAGTTAGCATCTATAATGTATCAGCAGAAATGATTCTTATCCAACAGTACATGATAATGTATTGGTCTATTGGTTCCCTGATTTAGGCATTATCTAATTCTCATCTAGCAGTACATGATAATCTCAATACATAAAAATATAAAGAAGTCTCAGATTTGCTAATGAAAAATAAGGCATTGCAAGTTCCTCTGTACTTTTAACCATGAGGTGGTTGCAAGTGGTTGTCTACGATATAAATGACCATCCAAGCTTGCCCTGCATTGCAAGTTTCTCTGCACCTTTAACCGTGAGGTGGCTGCAAGTAGTTGTTTGTGATGTAACAAACCATCCAAGCTTGACCACCTTTAACAATAAGGTGGTTGCAAGCAGTTGTTTGTGATGTAACAGACCATCCAAGCTTGACCATATAACAATAAGAATAGAATGCATCACCTCCATTTAGGCGCATCTCGCACAAGCAGTCATCATAGCCTCTTCGAGCCCCCAACCACCTCCTCGAGCTGCAAACTAGAAGCAAAAAGAATTTTAGAAAATAAAATAATAACTTAAAAATAAAATTTATGTAGCCGCATAGCCTAGTCATCTGGCAAGCTCCAAGTTTGCATGCACAGGACGTACGCATGTCCTAACCATCACTATTTGCAATGATGTCCTTTACTTCTATGATTATACTTTTGAAAATACTGCACTCTTAGTTCAAGGATCGGCTCGTTGTCCTTGTAAGAGATGTGTCAATAAAGAAATGCTTGATAGGGATAAAATAGATGTCCATTTATATACAAATAGATTTATGCCAAACTATAAGTGCTGGTAGTTGCATGGGGAGATGTGGGAGACGATATGCATAGACAGGAGGCTCTACTTGTCCAACATATTTGCTATTGTGAAAGAACTTAATGGTGACAGGCTCGAGCAGATGATTAGCATATTTGGTGGGTTTGATCTAATTATCAGTAAAAGTCCATGTAATAATCTTTCAAGTAGCAACCACCATAGTTGTGATGGACTATAGGGTTGCTATAGTTATAGCCTTCCTTAGCCTCTAGAGAGTAGCAATCCTATAGAGGGTAAGAATGACTATAACCATAGCAACCCTATAGTCCATCATGACTATAATGGTTACAATCTAAAAGATTATTATATGGACATCCACTAATAACCATATCAAACACACCAAATGCGCTAATCATCTGCTCGAGCCTGTCACCATTAAGCTCTTGCACATTAGCAAGGTCTTAGATAAGTAGAACCTTCGAAGCCCTTACAATTATCTTCCATGTCTCAATCCCCATACAGGTACCAACGCTTGTAGTTTGGTATCAATCTACCTCTATATAAATCAATAACTATTGTATCCCTATCAAGTATTTCTTTATTGACCCATCTCTTACAAGAACAATGAGCTCATTCTTGAACTAAGAGTGTAGTATTTCCAAAAGTATAATCATAGAAGTAAGAGACATCATTATAAATGGGGACAATCAGAATGCATATCCCGCGCATGCGGACTTGGAGCATGCTAGACGATTAGGTCGGACGAGCACACCAGAATGGCATCCAAGCAAATACCATCCTGAAGTCCATCCCAAAAATTTAAAACTAATTAATTTAAATATTAATTTAAAACTAATTTTTTAAAATTAACATAATCGGCTTGAGCATGCAGGGCACGCGTGAAGGAAAAACCTATTTTTCTGGCACAAGATCATTCAAATCTGATTGGATCTGAAGGAACATTTCAAAAAAAATTTTCTAAAATCTTAATTAGATCTATGACTTCTTGGATCTGATCATAGAGATCTGATATTAAAAGTTAAAAATAAAATTAAATCAGATTTAATTTTAAGTACCTAATTTGATAATCTAATTATCCTGCGATGATCCTGTTAATTCCTGAGATTCTAGAAGGAGCCATGCATGCACCTGGCCTCTACCGGTATCCACTTAGACAGGATCTGAACATCTTCTCCTCATAAATCTCTTCTCCAAAAATTAGATCTGCATCTGATTTGAAAAGCCTTCAAAATAACTTCTGAGGGTAGCCTGTTCGTCTCACAAACACCATCATGTAGATGCTGAATCTTGTGCTAAAAACCTTGGACCTTCAACTCAGATTTGTGCCTAACATTTTAGGCATGTAGAAGTGAGGGAAAGAGAGGATAGAGGAGGCATGGATATTAGAGGGAAGGCTCATTTGGATTGGAAAAAATAAATTACATTTTGGCAATTTTATGAGAAGAGTTCTTATATTAGACACAGCGCCATAAAGAGTCTCTTTTTGATCAAAAACCTTATTAAGTTGACCATTGAAACTCTTGGACATGATCTCCACAAAAAACCCCAGATCCCGTCTAGTTTTGATGCCAAAAATTCATTTGAAAGGTGGGAGCATGAAAGGATAAGGAAGAGTCCATGTGCGTCTAGGACTCTTCCCTTAAGAGTTTGATCTAAATAAAACTCTCTTAAAACCTAGACTAGGCACCTCCAAAAATCATGAAATTTTGCACACCCAAAGTATAAATCATGCACTATCACATATCCAAAAATAAAAGTAAAATAATTTCTAAAGAATTTTCTAAAATTCTTTGATCATATGACCCTCAATTCTCTCAATTGGGTCAACTATTGACCCTAGTCCAATTACACTAGAATGAATTTAATTTTTATAATTAATCTGATTTGGACTTATTCCAATCAGATGAAAATAAATCCATTCAAGATATAGAAATGAGTTAAATCAAATTTGACTCAGTTATGATAAATTAGAAAGATTACAAAAAGGAGAAAGTCAGGCTCAATCGTGTGCTAGCACGATTACCTTGAAGTAGATTGGATCTAATCCAAATCAATCAAACTAGATTAGCTCAATTGATGACATCCAGACCCAAACTCTTATTTATGTGATCTAGTTAGGTTCAATTCCATATGGTAATGAGACATGTCTAATCTCTATCATCGACATCATCGAAATACCTTTTGATGGACCATAACTTTTTTAATTCATACAATTAGAATGATCGATCATCAAAATCATTCTAATTACTTCCAAAATCCACCAGTGACACCTAATAGTATATGATGGCAACCAATTAGAACTAAAAGTGAACCTCTCGGTGCAACTACCTGTGTGATTGGGTTCTTCTATCTTGAGCCCCGACAGGATTAGGGTTAAGGTGAACTCATCAAACTCAATATCTGTCATATAAATTAATCATTCGATTTGAGTCCTATGTGAAACCTTTATAGAAACTCTTTCTATCATCTTCACTCTGCCATGGCCATGGGCTTATGGACTCGATTCTTATGATCATCATAGGGCTACTGCTCATCTACTGAGATAGATTGATCCCTTATTGGTGCAATCCAATTCCTACAATGAACGTACTATAGCCAACATACATCTCAAGATTCCGAATGACTAGGAGATCGAGTTATGGTGTAGTCAAACTACAACACCCTCAAGGTGAATTGTCGATACACCTCAGGTCAAAGAACCAGATACACTATTGCAACATCGAGCCAATCATCGACGAGAAGGTATACTTCCTTATGAATGCTCGAGATGGTCATGCTTAGTGCCCTCATACTCTAACGAGAACTTGTACTCTCGCTCCAATATCTCCACACCATAGACTCAAGACTCATCTACTCAAAGAAAGCAATCGTACACTAACCTTCCAGATCAATCATCATCATCGTGATGATCCTACGGTCAGGAGTAGTTTATGAGTTAATTATGAAAATTCATGTTTTAAATTTTCAACTCTTTGAAAATATGAATTATCATTATCATTAACTCATAGGATGTATCATATACACTTTAAATACACACTAGGATAGAAAATAATTTTTTTATTAATTTATAGTCAAAATTATAAAATTATCTTTAGAATTGTATTATAAGTATTAGCCAATCTAGCTTCTAGGGCATACATCTAACAAATTCTCACTTGATCTAAAGCCAATTGGCTACAAATCTAAATCCCATCTTCTTAAGGTGGGCTTCAATCTTCTGCTGGCCTAATGGCTTCGTTAGTGGATTTGCCACATTGTCCATGGAGTTGACTCTCTTGACCTCAATGTAATCCTTCTCGAGGTAATCACGGATGAGGTGGAATCACCGCTCGATGTGCTTGAATTTTTGGTGAGACCTTGGCTCCTTAGTTAGGGCTATGGTGCCGTTGTTATCACAATACAGAGGGATGGCATCTAATGGCATCACTTCGAGTTCTGTGGTAAACTTCTTGTACCAAAATGCTTTCTTTGCAGCTTTTGATGTAGCGATGTACTCTGCTTCCATGGTGGAATCTACTTTCATAGTCTGTTTGAAACTCTTTCAGCTGATAGCACCATCATTACACACAAATAGACTACCAGATGTCGACTTTCGATTATCTATATCAGACATAAAATCTAAGTCTGTATAACCTTAGACCTACAGTTCTCTATTATCGAAAATCAAGAACATATTCTTAGTCCTTCTCAAGTACTTAAAGGATACATCATCAAAGTTTAGTGCTCTTCATCTGGATTCGACTGATATCTGCTCGTGACACTCACAACATGGGTGATATCAGGTCGCGTACATAGCATGGCATACATGAGGCTCCCTATTATCGAAGCATAAGGGATCTTGCTCATGCATTCAATCTCCTCAAGTATGTTGGGACACATCTTCTTGAAGAGATGAATGCCATGTCTGAAGGGCACCAATCTCCTCTTGGAGTTTTCCATGCTAAACCTCTTTAGTACCTCCTCTATGTACATCTTCTGTGAGAAATCTAGCATCCTATTCGATCTATCCCTATAGACCTTAATTCCTAGAATAAAGGATGCTTCTCCTAAGTCTTTCATAGAGAACTCTTTTGATAATCATATTTTAACTATGGTCAACATGGGAATATCATTTCCAATAAGAAAGATTTCATCCATGTACAGTACGAGAAAGACAACAGCACTCTCGTTGATCTTTTTGAATACACACAATTCCTCCTCATTCTTGATGAATCCAAACTATTTGATCACATCATTAAAATGAGCATTCCAGCTCTAAGATGCTTGCTTAAGTCCATAGATGGATCTTTGTAGCTTGCAGACCTTGTGATCAGCATCACTGGATGTGAAACCTAGCGGCTGTTCCATATAGATATCTTCCTCAAGATATCCATTTAAGAAGGCTATTTTCACATCCATCTACCATATTTTATAATCAAAATAGATTGCAATAGCAAGTAATGTGCGGATGGATTTTAGCATGGCTACTAGTAAGAAGGTATTTTGATAGTCAATGCCTTTATGCTGACTATACCCTTTCGCCACTAACCTAGCCTTGAATGTCTCATATTTTCATCTGCAGCTATCTTTCTCATGTAGATTCATTTACACCCAATAGGTACTATACCTTCAGGTGGATCTACCAAGGTCCAGACTTGGTTCGAGTGCATTGAGTCATTCTCTGACTTCATTACCTCTAACTATTTTTTGGAGTCGATATCTAATATCACATCATCATAGGTTTTGGGATCATTTCCATGAACCCCATTTTTTGTGAGAAATATTTTCTCTACGTCCTCTAAAATAGTACTTAAGTATCTTTCAGGAGGATGAAAAATCTTTTCTGATCTACGAGATGGAGGAGGTAGTGATTGGACTGGCACAATCTGATTGGATTTCATAGGGTCCTTAGCTCGTTGCTCTTGGGAGACTTTCTCCTCGAGCCTAATCTGCCTTCCGATGCCACCATCTTGAATAAACTATTTTTCAAGAAAGATGGCATGTCAACTCATAATCACATTGTGGTCTTCCGAAATGTAGAAATAATATCCTAATGACTCTTTAGGTTATCCTATGAACCAAGCTCTAAAGGACCTATACTTTAACTTATCCGCGTATTGTCTCTTGACATGAGCCGGATAACCCCAAATTCTAAGGTGACTCAGACTTGGTTTCTTACCATGCCATATCTCATACGGTATGGTAGGAACGATTTTAGAAAAAATCCTATTCAGTAAATATATAGCGGTCATTAAACTATGTTCCCAAAGAAACTCAGGGAGGTCCATGAAGCTCATCATAGATCGGACTATATCTAATAAGATCCAATTTTTTCATTCTGAAATTTTATTGAGTTGAAGTATTTCAGATGGAGTCCATTGAGAGACTATGCCATTTTGCTTAAGATAGTCTAGGAATTTTCGACGAAGGTATTCACCTCCTCGATCTGATTGAAGAATCTTAATGAATTTTTCAGTTTATTTTTCTATTTCATGTCTGAATTCTTTGAACTTTTTAAAAGCTTCAGATTTATGTCACATCAAATATACATACCCATACCAAGATAAATCAGCGATAAAGATGATGAAGTAGACATAGTTGCCTCTAACCGACACATCAAATGGGCTACATACATCAGTATGTACTAGGGCAAGTAGGTCTGTGGCCCTTTTTCTATGTCCTACAAAAGAAAGCTTGGTCATTTTGCCATGAAGGCATGATTCACAAATCGGATATGACACAGAAGTCAACAAACTCAATAGCCCTGATTTCTCTAATTTGTTAATCCTATCTTCCGCTATATGACCTAGCCTAAGGTGCCATAGATACCTATCGTTTAGACTATTCTTAGGTTGTTTTGATCCTATGGCATTCATGTTTTACTTGATATTAAAAATAAAAATATCAATATATAACTGATAGAGACCATTTATAAGATAACCACTAGCAATTTTATTTTTTTCATAAAGAATATTACAATGATCCTTAAGAAAACTAATTTTATAGCCTTCCTGTGCTAAACATGAAATAGAAATTAAATTCTTACTTACTGCAGACATATAAAAATAATCTCTAAGAACTAAATTTAATCCTAATGATAATTGCAGAGGATAGGTTTCTATGGCCACTACAGTAACTCTTGCTTCATTTTTGATGCATAGGATCATCTCACCATCCCTCAGTCTTCTGCTATCCTCAAGATCCTGCATAGAAGTACATAAGTGAGCACTAGAATCAGAGTCAAGCACCCAACTGGATGCAGAAGAAACCATAAAATTAGATTCTATAATGAGCATACCTTCAGAAGGACCTACCTTCTTCTTGTTCTTTAGGCTGGCCAGGCACAAGAGGCATTTTCACTTTCAATGATTGTCTGTGTTGCAATGGAAATATTTTTTTTTATCAGCGGTCTTCTTCTTTGGCTCTGCCTTCTTTTTCTTTCCACCATCCATCTTCTGCTTCTTCACAGACTTCTTCTTCTTTCCAAAAGATTTTTTCTTGAAAGAAATCTACTCCATAGCAAGTACTGAGCCTTTAGAATCTTTCATAGAAAGCTCAGCAGTAACCAGCATATTCATAAGTTCTGCCAGAGTATTCTGTAGTTTATGCATATGGTAGTTCATGATGAACTGTCCATACGCATCAGTCAAGGATTGCAAAATGATATCAATCTATAAATTCTTGTCTAACTTGACATCGAGCTTTTCAAGTTCTTCTAAGTCGTTGATCATCATCAGATAATGATCTTGGACCGACTGCCCATCATGCATTTGAGCCTTAAAAAGTCTTCTAGTGACTTGATATTTGGCTGTATGACTTTATTCACCAAACAACTCTTACAGGTGAGCCAACATTTAGCAGCTAGTCTTAATATCTTCATGTTGGCACTGGAGCTCATCAGACATTGAGCCCAATATGTAATACCTAGCTTTGTTATCATCATCCATCCATTTTTCTAGAGATGCTCTCTGATCAGTGGATGGACAGGCAAGTAAAGTGGGAGGATCATGTTTCAATATATGAGTCAACTTCTCAGAATCCAAAATAATTTTGAAGTTCTGGAGCCAATCCTTGAAGTTGGGTCCGATCAGTTTATGGGCATCCAGGATATGGGCTAGTGGATTGGATGTAGATATTTTTCTATAAAGAGTCAAAGTTTCTAGTTAGATTTTATAATTAGACTTAATTAATTTATTTAAAAATTTTATTTTTTAAATAAATTAGGCTTTCACTATTTTCTCAGATCCCTACACTCCCTAGGTAGAGATGCAAAAATCTTCATGATCAATTGATTTTTAGTGGGTGGTGCGGTTCCAACGACTGGCTCACCACCTCATCTAACAGTTATTGATGATGGATCAACCGATGAGTGGATAACTCTTATCCAATGATTCTCTAATCATGGTGCACCTAATCTTGGTCTCTAATTTATGAATCTCACAATATCCGAAATATTGATCCACTTCTTAGTTAAGTCAGATCCATCATTTGCATGAATTAAATTTTTGATTGGATCCCTTATATCCAAAATATTGAGCCCAACCCATCCTCCAACCCGTAGCATCTAATGCCTAATAGACATGGTTGCATCTTTCTGGTATGACTGAACCATTGTAACCAGTCGAGAACAATCAACCTTGGAAAGGGCTCGCGCATCTACAAGGGTGAAAGATCAATTGACTTAATCTTTTCTCAGAAAGATTTAATTTAGGTCTCTTAGATTTGACTCAGTACATAACAGTTATGACAAGCCTAGTGGCATGGGTTAGCTTAAACTGCTAGCCATCTCAAATCAGAACTAGGTTAACACAAATGGCTAGGTAAGTGAGACCGATGGAAGGGATATGCCATTAACTCAACAAGAATATATTCAGGTCGAGTAGCTCCCAATTAAAAACCAATCAATCTTATCTGCCAAACTATCTTAGACATTAAATTATCGAACTAGAACTAATCGAGTTAGCCTACAATTCAAGCTTGAACCACGAAGCCAAATTAGGTCTTAATTAGATCGATCACATGTGGCTATGAGTCGACCTTGACTTACTATTGGGCTGGTCAATTCTAAGCACTCTTGATCCCACCTAACCAACTCTTGATTCAGTTGGATCAATCGCTAGACCTAATTGAGCTACCCAAGCTCGAACCCAATTTTATGAAAATATCTTAGATCTAAAAATTTTTAATTTTTAATTTAATTAGTTTTATAATCTTAATTTTTAATTAAGTTTAGATTTATAAATAAAAAAATATGTACAAAATCCTAGGATTTTAGGATCTAATTTTTGCAGAAAATAAGTTCTGATTTCTGATTAAGGACGAACGTGCAGTACCCCTACACACCATAAGAACACCTCATCGAATGGAAGGAGAGGGCCTTTAAATCCTACTTTATTCTTATGACTGGATGGCCAAGGAGAACGTCTTAATCAAAAATATAATTAAAATTACAAAACTAGTTAGATCTAGATCATATACCACATATATAATTAATGATCTAACTAATACATGCTTTGCATACATTTCATGTATCATCACTAAATTAAATATGCATATTTTTTTGATCTAAAATATCATATATAACATCTAAAAAATAGATTTAAATTTGATCATATCAAAATAAAATTATTCTAGATAATTTATAGGATTATTCTATAACTAATCTAAACATGCATCTTTTCATATCACATATGAAAAAATCAAAAATTAAAAATTTTATTTTTTATTTTTTAAATCTAATTATAATAATTATAATATTAGAAAAATAAAAATTAAATAGATCTAAAATTATATTTAATCAAATTAACAACATGATTATACTAGACTATACATAGAACTATTCTATTCATAGTCTAGTCATGCATCTCATACATATTAGATCTAAATGATTTAATTTTAATTTTTTTGATTTTAGATCTAATTACATCTAATGTGATATTTAAAATTTTTTAATATTAGATAAAAAATTAAAATAAAATTAAATCTAAAATAGATTCGAAGAATTGTAACCTGGCTTTGATACCAGTTGAAGGAAAAACCTATTTTTCCGACACAAGATCGTTTAGATCTGATTGGATCTGAAGAAATATTTTAAATTTTTTTTTTTAAAATTCTAATTAGATCTAAGATTTTTTAAATTTAATCATAGATATCTAATATTTAAAGTTAAAAATAAAATTAAATTAGATTTAATTTTAAGTACCTGATTTGGTAATCTAATTACCCTACGATGATCTTGTTGATTCCTGAGGTTCTAGAAGGAGCGATGCATGTGCCTGACCTCTAACGATATCCACTTAGATAAGATTTGAATATCTTCTTCTCATAAATTTTTTTTTCCAAAAATTAGATCTGGATCTGATTTGAAAAGCCTTCAAAATGACTTCTGAGGGCAGCCTGTTCGTTTCATGAACACCATCGCGTAGATGCTGAATCTTGTGCCAAAAATCTTGGACCTTCAACTTAGATTCATGCATAACATTTTACGCATGTAGAAGAGAGGGAGAGAGAGAGGATAGAGGGGGCATGGATATCAGAGAAAAGGCTCCTTTGGGTGTGAAAAAAATAAATTATGTTTTGGCAATTTCATGAGAAGAGTTCTTATACTAGACATAGCGCCATAAAGAGTTCCTTTTTGATCAGAAACCTTATTAATTCGACCATTGGGACTCTTGGACCTGATCTCCATGAAAAACCTCAGATCCCAACTGATTTTGACACCAAAAATCCATCTGGAAGGTGGTGGCATGAAAGGATAAGGAAGAGTCCATGTGCGTCTAGGACTTTTCCCTTAAGAGTTTGATGCAAATAAAACTCTATCAAAACCTAGTCTAGGGACCTCCAAGAATCACAAAATTTTGCACACCTAAAGTATAGCTCGTTCCCTATCACATATCCAAAAATTAGAGTAAAATGATTTCTAATTTTTTTTTTTTAAATTCTCTGATGACATGACCCTCAATTCTCTCAATTGGGTCAACTATTGACCCTAGTCCAATTGCACTAGGAATGAATTTAATTTTCATAATTAATCTGACCTAAACTTATTCTAGTCAAATAAAAATAAATCTATTCAAGATATAAAAATAAGTTAAATTAAATTTGACTCGATTGTGATGAATCAGAAAGATTACAGAAGGAGAAAGTCAGGCTCCATCATGTGCTAGCATGATTACCTTAAAGCAGATTGGATCTAATCCAAATCAATCAAACTAGGTTAGCTCAATTGATGACATTCAGATCCAAATCCTTGTTTGTATGATCTAGTTAGGTTCATTTTTGTGTGGTAATGAGATATGTCATGATCTCTATCATTGAAATACCTTTCGATGGACTAGAACTCTCTAATTCATACAATTAGAATGATCAATCATCAAAATCATTCTAATTGCTCTCAAAATCCACCAATGACACCTAGCAGTATATGGTGGCAATCCATCAGAATTAAAAGTGAACCTCTCGATGTAGCTATCTGTGTGATTGATTATTTTATGTTGAGCTCCGATAGAATTAGGATTAAGGTGAACTCGTCAAACCCAATATCCGTCATATGAATTAATCATTCGAATCGAGTCCTATGTGAAACCCTTATAGAAACTCTTTCTATCATCTTCACTCTGTCATGGCCATAGGCTTATGGACTTGATTCTCATAATCATCATAGGGCTACACCTCATCTACCGAGATAGATAGAGCCCTTATTGGTGCAATCCAATTTCTATAATGAATGTACTATAGCCAATATATATCTCAGAATTTCGAATGGGTAGGAGACCGAGTTATAGTGTAGTCAAACTACAACACCCTCAAAGTGAATTATCGATGCACCTCAGATCAAAGAATCAGACACACTACTGGAACATCGAGCCAGTCATCGATGAGAAGGTAGACTTTCTTATGAATGCTCGAGGTGGTTATGCTTAGTGCCCTCGTTCTCTAACGAGTATCTGTACTCTCGCTCTGATGTCTCTACACCATAGACTCAAGACTCGTCTACTCAAAGAAAGTGATTGTACACTAACCTTTCAGATCAATCACCATCCTCGTGATGATCCTATGGTTGGGAGCAGTTTATGAGTTAATTATGAAAATTTATGTCTTAATTTTTAACTTTCTGAAAATATGAATTGTTATTACTATTAACTCAAAGGATGTATCACATACACTTTAAATACACACTATGATAGAAAATAATTTTTTTATTAATTTATAGTTAAAATTATAAAATTGCCCTTAGAAGTATATTACAAGTGTTAGCCAATCTAGCTTCTAGGGCACACATCTAACAATGCGAGGGTTGGATGCCTTGCATGCCAGCTAGGATCCAAGGTCGGAACATGCAGGGCACGCCCCAGCTTCATGTTTGTAATGCTGTTCGGACCTTCACTCAATTTGAATACTCTGTCGAGATCGAAGCGTGTAGGGCATGTCTCGATCCCATATTTGCAATGCTGCCTGGACCTTCCCTCGGTTCGAGGGCTCTGCATGCCAGATTCGAGTGTGCAAGGCACATATCGATCTCATATTTGCAATGCTGCTCGAACCTTTTTTTGGTTCGAGTGCTCTGCATGGTGAGGCCTAAGCATGTAGGGCATGTCTCGATCCCATGTTCGCAATGCTGCCTGGATCTTTTCTTGATAAAAGCACTCTACATGCTGAGATTCGAGCAGTCAGGGCACATCTCAATCCTATGTTTGCAACATTGCCTGGACCTTTCCTCGGTTTGAGTGCTCTGCATGCTGAGATCCGAGTGTGTAGGGCATGTCTCGGCCTCATGTTTATAATGCTGCTTGGACCTTCCCTGGGTTCGAGCACTCTGCATGTCAAGATCCAAGTCTCATACTATTTTTAATTAAATTAATATTTAGTTAATTAACTTTTTAATATCTATTGTACTTAATGAACATAATTAAATAAAAAATTATTTTTTAGTGATGGCATTAGACATTGCTACTATCATCACTAATACTTACAATAGAAGGCAGGCTGCCATATAAGACTGAGGAATAGGCTAGCACATAGGGATTCAGGCGCAGAAGGCACAGGCCAGCAAGTAGGGACTGAGGCTCGAGAATGTGGCTATAGATAAGAGCTCAAGGTCTTTGATCGCTGTCGTAGGCAGTCAAAAATAAAACCTAACTCACTACTATATAGATAGGGTGAGTCGAAATTGTATCCATAGGGATCATATTAATTGCATTTAAATAATAAATTTAACTTGAGAGCAGGATTTAAGAATTAATTAAAAGGCTACTTCTTAATTAAGAAAATAAATAAATAAGCAAATTAATTTAAAGAAAGGTTGCAAGTATAGAGATGGATTCTCAGGATTTTAATTGATCACTTATTTAATAGCTGGTACTCTTTTTAATATGTTGTAATTAATATCTAATCAATAAAGATACAATCTATCTTAGAGAGCATGATCTGTACTCTTAGATTACAGCCCATCCCTTAAAGTTATAATCTAGTCTAAATTGATTTAGATATAATACCAAGAATTAATCCAAATATAATTTATCCTAAGAGCACGAACCACACCCGTAGATCATGGCTCATCTCAAGAGTAATAAACTATTCTAGATTAATTATAAAAAAATAAAGACATAAAGATATTATAACTAAAAATAGTCTTTATTATAAATTTAAAAGAAATACAAAAGATAGAAAATAGAAAATACCATCGAAATAAGATCACAATGATCTCCTAAGAACTAGGTGATCAACCAAACATCAAAAAGTTTCTCACTGATATCTTCATCCTAGAATCCCATTAAAGAACCCAAGCAGTAGCTGGTTGTAGGAATCCAGAGTAGAAGAGAAATAGCTTGCTGGTGGTTTTTGTAGAGGAGAGAGAGTTTTTTAGGGCCTTAGAGAAGCTGTGGAGAGGTTTAGAGGGCTTATGGAGGCTGATGCTCGTTACTTTAGCTTAGGGATGCTTTTATAGAGGAGAAGTAAGAAGAAATTAGGTTGAAATCAAAGAAAACCTAAAGAAATTGAGTCTGGATCAGATTTTGCTCTTTGGAATAATTTTTTGCCATCAGATCGAGTCTTAATGGTCTAGATTTCATCAAAATCGACCTTCTACAGGTTAAATAGGGTTCCAATTAAATTTCAAACATTCGATCAGTCAATTGAATAAATTTGGACCATTGGATGGCACTGAATCTTTCTTAATCAAGTTGGAATCCCTTTTCCATCATTGGATCTTCACTGGCTCACTTCCTAGTTATCCGATCGTGCAATATCAGCTGGGTACTGTTCGAATCAAAGCAGGATTTGATGCTAGCCATTGGATCTCCATCGAAAGAAATAAGGACCATCCAATAATGTATCTTCTGTAGCTGTAGACCATGTGAACCAGGTACACCAAATGCCTCTGCCAATCGTCGCACGCTATTCTTAAGAAAATTACCATTCTGCCCTTATGAGCCATGATGGATTTTTGGTGAATCCCTTAAGGGTCTGCATCTGCCATGCGGCACTCCCTGAATCGCCATGCTTGCTAAGCTGGCTGGTCTATGATAGAAACCATAGATCGGCTGACCGATTTACCATGCATCGGACTATTTTTTTTCTTTTATTTAAAACTTTTGGGCTTCATAACTTTTTTATTTTAGCTCTGATTTGAGTAAAATTTATTTCATTATGATTCATAAATCAAGATATTTTCATCCATTATCTTTTTTTCTATAAAAAATAAAATAAAAATATTAGTTCTTAAAAAGTAAGGATAAATTAATTAATAAATTAATACTTTTATAAATATATTTTATGTGTTTATCACACCTTCCAACTTGAACTTTGCTCGTTCTCGAGTAAAGAAGATAAATTAGCAATATATACTGATTTAGTCTTGAAGTAAAAGTTAGGTTTAGACACTCCTAAAGGTAGCTGATATCTGGTCAGACCATTAAAGAGGTACGTCGTTGGATTACCAATTTGACTCAATTAATGGTTGAGTCTTAGTCATCAAAATTTTTAGAGCTCTTCTTTCACCAACTTTCCACTTTACTCTCTAAATCCTCTAACTTGATGTGAGTTGGATTTATTATCTGTCTTACAATTTAGTCTCCTTATTATCCACTTTTTTTTTCTCTATTTTTTTTTTAGATTCTTGCATCCCCATCTTTTGACATGAACCATAATGTTTACTTAGGTGAAGAGGCCTGGTTACTCAATGAGATCATGCTAGATTTTTTTTTTTTTTTATTCATACTATCCATCTTTTTACGCAAACCACAATGCTTACTTAGGCGAAGAGGCTCGGTTACTCAGTAAAAAACTAGTATTTTTTTTTTATAAATAGATTCTAAGGGATACTTTTGCTTAGTTTGACCTTTTCATCCAACTCTCATGAAGTAGATTCTTTATTAGATCAGTAAGAAGAAGGTTTTATAATCACTCTTAAAATTTAGTCTGATCTAAATCCTTCCATTTATTGAATTTTCTTAATAATTTACTCCTTAGTATCTCTAAAATTATCTAGATCATTAATCACTTATTAATTAGGATGCCTAATTAACTTTTAATCAAAATGAAATTTGCATATATAAAGCTAATTATTTTAAATCATACTTGAGGATACACAAGTTTGAAGTTAATTATCCTCCCTCCAACTTAATTTTCATTGTCCTCAATGGAAGAAGAGAAAAATCAAAAATATTTATCAAAGAGGGGTACCACCTGGTTTGTTGTTTGCAGGTCCTTTATACTCTATCAGGTTCATACAGGATGTTTGATGTGCTCACCCCAACTTAGGCTGATTGTCTTTATTGGTTTTCTATAAAAATAAGAATAAAGAGAAAAACTAGAAAGTTGGAAAATAAGATGATGGATTGCCTCCCAACAAGTGCTAAGTTTAATATCTTCAGCCAGATTAAGCCAAAAATTTATGATGGTTTATAGATCAGCTCAACTAGATCCACAGACTTGATTTGCTCTCCATCCTTTATACTGTCCATATAAGATTTGATCCATTGGCCATTAATCTTAAAAGTATTTTCCTATTTTGGATCTCTAAGTTCTACGGCTCCATGAAAAAAAACTTGGGTCAAAATGAATGGTCCATCCCAATGTGAGAAAAGTTTTTCAAGAAATAGTCTTAACGTAGAATTAAAGAGCCATACTTTTTGGTTAGGTTCAAATATTTTTCTTGAGATGATTTTATCATGGTAAGCTTTGGTTCGAGCCTTATAGATTTTAGTACTCTCGTATGCCTTGTTACGTAACTCTTCTAATTCGTTTAGTTGCAGTCTCTCTTTTGACCCTGTGCGTTTCATATCAAAATTAAATTTTCTTATTATCCAATATGCATGATGCTCTAATTCTATTGGTAAATGATAGAATTTTTCAAAAACAAGCTAGTAAGGAGATATTTCTAGGGAGTTTTGTAAGCAGTACGGTAGGCCCATAGTGTATCTTCCAATCTCTCAAACCAATCTTTACGATCGGGCCTAACCATTTTCTTTAAGATCTTTTTTATTTCTCTATTTGAGACTTCAACTTATCCACTGATCTGGGGGTGATATGGGATGGCTATTCTATGTGTGATCCCATATTCCTTCATTAAAGCTTCAAATTGTCTATTTATGAAATGCATACACCCATCACTAATTATAGCCCTGGGACAACCAAACCGACTTATGATATTTTTATGGATAAAATTGATTACCACCTTATGATCATTAGTTCATGTTCCTATGGCTTCTATCCACTTTGAAACATAATCTACTACCACCAGAATATACTCATATCCATATGAAGAAGGAAAGGGGCCCATAAAGTCAATTCCCTAACCATTAAAAATTTCAACCACTAAAATCAGGGACAGGGGCATCATATCTTTCCTAGAAATATTCTCTGTCTATTGACATCTTAAATAATTATGGTAGAAATCATGAGCATCTTTAAATAATGTTAGCCAATAAAATCCACTTTGAAGCACTTTTGTTGCCATTTTCTTTCCACTAAAATGTCCCCCACAAGCTAATGAATGGCAAAAAGTTAGGATACTTTGAAATTCACTCTCGAGGACACATCATCGGATGATTTGGTCTGGGCAAATTTTGAACAACTCAGGTTCTTCCCAAAAATAGTGTTTTACTTGGGAAAAGAATTTATTTTTCTCTTGTTGGGTCCAATGGAATGGGACTTGTCCTATCGCCAAGTAATTAACTATATGTGCAAACCAGGAAAGTTTATTAGAAGATGTTGAGAAGAGTTGTTCGTCAGGAAACCTATCTCCAATGCTTTCACTATTATGTTCTACCAAGATCCTCGAGATATGATCTACTACTATGTTTTGGAAACTCTTTTTATCTAAGATTTCGAGATCAAATTCTTGCAACAAAAGGACCCATCTAATCAGCCTAGGTTTTGTATCCTTCTTTGATAGCAGATATTTCAATGCAGCATGGTTAAAGTAGACTAAGACCTTGGAGCCCAGAAGTTATGACCAAAATTTCTCTAGGGCAAACACAACTACTAGCAATTCTTTCTCGGTAGTTGTGTAGTTCAATTAAGAATCCGAGAGAGTTTTGCTAGCATAGTAAATTACATGAGGTTCCTTATTGAATTTTTGCCCTAATACTATCCTGATCACCTAATCAGAAGCATCACACATAATTTCAAATAGTAGAATCCAATCTAATGGTTTAATAATTGGTGCAATAGTAAATGCTATTTTAAGTTTATTATAGGCTACTAAATAATCTTCATTAAAATCAAAGGAATTATCTTTAGCCAAAAGATTGCATAAGGATTGAGAAATTTTGCTAAAGTCCTTAATAAAGCGCCTATAAAATTTTGCATGTCCTAAGAAAGATCGTACTTGTTTAACCAATGTTGGGGGTGGTAATTTTAATATTATCTCAACTTTAGCTTTGTCCACTTCGATCCTTCGCTTAGATATAATATGATCGAGTACGATTTCCTCACAAACCATAAAATGGCTCTTTTCTTAACTTAATACCAGATTCATCTCCACACATCTTTTAAGCACTTTAGTTAAATTTTAGAGACAAACATCAAAAGTAGAGCCAAAAATAGAGAAGTCATCCATGAAAACCTCTAAAAATTTATCGACCATGTCAGAAAAAATCACCATAATGCACCGCTGAAAAGTGGCTGGTGCATTGCATAGTCCAAAAGGCATTCTATGGAAGGAAAAAGTACTAAAAGGATAGGTAAAGATGATATTCTCTTGGTCCTCTAAAAATATAGATACTTGATTGTATCTTTAATATCCATCTAGGAAGAAGAAGTAACTCTGACCCACTAACCATTGTAGAATTTAATCAATAAAAGGTAATGAAAAGTGATCTTTTCTAGTCACGGCATTTAGTCACTTATAATCTACACATAGTCACTAGCCAGTTGCTGTACGAGTGGGTAATAACTCACCTTTGTCATTTTCCATCATAGTGATATCCGATTTTTTAGGCACCACCTGAGTTGGGCTGACCCACTTACTATCAGAAATTGGATAGATAATGCCTATATCTAGCCATTTTATTACTTCTTTCTTTACTACCTCCCGCATATTTGGATTCAACCTCCGTTGTATGTCACTATATGGTTTGGCCTCTACCTCGCAATGTATATGGTGCATGCAAACAGAAGGGTCAATGCCTTTCAGATCAACAATTGTCCACCCTATGGCCTCTTTATGCTCTTTGAGCACTCCTACAAGTTGTTCTTTCTGGCCAGTAGTTAAGTTGGAGGATATGATTATCGGAAGGGTCTCATCGGGTCTGAGAAATAAATACTTTAATGTGTCAGGAAGAGGCTTTAACTCTAGAGTAGGTGGTGCTTCTAGGGATGGTACTAGAGAGCTTGACTGAGTCGGTAATTGTTCATCCTTTATAGTTCAGGGAGGAGTGGTGCTAAAATTGGGTGGCTCTAAAAGTGCATTAACCTCTCTTGTGTACCCATCATTGTCAAAATTATTCACGCCAAAGTGTGCTAAGCATGCCTGTAAAGAATCCGAGTTGACCATAGTAGGAGTTTTATCTTCTAAAACATCCTCTAGTAAATTGATTTCACTATGGTCGAAAGTGGGTGGTCCTTGTGCAGCGTTAAAAATATTCAACCTCAGCTTTTTATTCTCAAAAGATACATCCATAACTCCGATTCTACAGTTTATGCAAGCATTGGCAGTTGCAAGGAAGGGTCTTCCTAGAATGATAGGTACATGGCTGGGGTTGCTACCAGATTCTATGTCTAGCACCAGAATGTCTACAAGAAAGTAAAATTCATCTACTTTGACTAGCACATATTCCAATATTCCATGAGGTATCTTAATTGATCTATCGGCTAATTGTAGGGTTACCATTGTGGGTTTCAATTCTCCAAATCCAAAAAGGTCATAAACAAAACTTTGGAGAAGATTAACACTTGCACCCAAATCTAACAATGCTTTCTTAATGGTCAGATCTCCTATGACACAGGATATGATTGGGATACCAGGATCCTTAAGTTTGGATGGAGTTATTTGTTGAAAGATAGAGCTAGCTTGTTCAGTTAAGTGGACTTTCTTAGGTATGTGTGCTTTAGTTCTTCTTTTCTGAGTGCACAAAGCTTTGAGAAATTTGGCATATGATGGGACTTGTTTAATAGCATCAAGAAGGGATAAATTAATTTATACTTATTTAAATAATTCAAGCATTTTGTTCATTTTAATGCCCTTCTTGTCTAAAGGTAGAGGAGATTCTAAAGCACTGGGGTATGGAGCATTGGGTATAGGTGCTGGGTCAATAGATTTTTCTCTCTTTAATTTTATTTTTCTCTGATTTGGCTGGTTTTGATGGTTCAGGTTCTTGAGTTGTTTCAGGCTTATTTATGATTTTCCCGCTTCTAAGGGTCATCACAGACTTGGCATGTTCTGGAAAAATTTCTGGGCCAGTGGAGCTTTCAGCCATGTACTATCCTTTTGGGTTATTAATGGATTGACTTGGAAGTTTTCCTTCCTTCCTTTTATTCAAAGTAGTGGCTAATTAACCTATTTGAGTCTCAAGCTTGGCTATTGATTGAGTGTGGGAGTGAAGGAGTTGGGTGATTTTTTCCTCAAAGGCAGAAGGCTGTGAATTTTGTGCAAATTATGGGTATGAAGCTGGTTTGTAAGCTACCTCAGTGTAATTAGGTCTAGGTACTGGTGGCCTAGCAGTAGGTTATTGGGCCTAAAAGAAGTTTGGATGGTTTCTCCAACTTGGATTGTAGGTGTTGGAGTAAGGGTTGTATCCTAGCCTAAAGTTGTTCTGAGTTTGTGCTTGATTTACTTGTTCGTGTATACTCAAGGAATTGGAATGCAGTAGGACAATCATAAATAGAGTGTGCAGGATTTGAACATAATGAACACACATCTATGATGGGTGTGGGTGGAATATTAGTGGGCATTGCTTGTAGTAGTCGATCCATCTTTTGGAATAATTCATTTACTTGGCTGTAGATATCTATCGAGCTATCAATTTCGTAAATTCCACCCCATTTCAGTCTAGACGTAGGAAGGTCTCTCTTGGCAGCAGACATAAGGTGTAATGAATTTTTGCTTAGAATTTCAAACAATTGCCAGGCTTCTTGTTTGTTTTTTAGGATGAAGATTCCACCACAAGATGCATCAACCATCTATCGGTGATTTTCTATCAAGCCATCATAGAAGCACTAGACTAGTTGTCACTTGGGTACCGCATGGTGCGGGCATTTTCTAATCACTTCTTTAACCTCTCCCAAGTCTCATGAAATATTTCTCCTTCTAATTGAGAAAAGCTAGTTATAGCCTTTCTTATTTGATTAGTTTTTCCTATTGGGAAGTACTTTTTGAGGAATTTTTTTTTGAGTTGATTCTAGGTTGAAATAGTTATAGTACCTAAGGAGTTTAGCCAATATTTGGCTTTGTCCTTCAATGAGAAGGAAAATAATTTCAATCTAAGGTCATCATCAGAGAAATTATGAATTTTAACTATTGAGCATATTTCTAGGAATTCATCAAGGTGTTTGTATAGGTCCTCATTGGCAAGTCCATAAAAAGATGGGAGCATCTGAATAACACTAGACTTGATTTCATATTGTGTAGCTTGTACTAGAGGAGCTTGAATGCAGGGAGAGTATGTGCATGTGGAAGGAGTAAAGTACTCCTTCAATTGTTTAAGTGGATCATTCTATTGATTTCGGTCCATGTTTCTAGGTCTGTTGGCTCAAAGGGTTCTCTCGATTTTAAGATCTAAGGGTTGAATTTTAGGTTACAATGAACGGCGTCCGAGCATAAACCTTACAATTAAACCTTAGAGCAGTCATAGAAAAATATTAACTAATTTTTTTAAGATTTTTTTTATAAAATAAAAAAAGATGAAAGAAATTCTAAGGATGAGAACCTAGAGAGTCTTAAGACTAAGAATTAGATGCAAAAAGTTTAATTAGGTTTGATGTTTGTGGGTTAGCAATCAAATTATGCAATCAATCCTGACTAAGGGTTACCTTAGATCTAGATAGCTCCAACTGCAAAGGTTTTCTTCAAGCCCTCCAAGTAAAGAATCAGCCAATCAATTGATCAGGTAAGTGTAAGATTGGTGGGAGTCCCCCCGTTGCTTGCCTTAGACACCAATTGTGCTTGGCCAGGTAAGCTAATGAAGTCAATTAAGTAACCACCTTCCTTCGAGCCCAATCATCCCTGAACCACTTGCCTTAAACACCAATTGAATTAACTAATCCTAATCTGGTCCAACTCTTAGGGTTCCTTGTCCTAGTGAGCTCGAGTATCCTTAGGGGTCAATGTCTAATTAATTTTAGAATTAAGATTTGGGTCAATGCAATATGAAGGTTTGTGATTTTTGGGCTAAGAAAGGGTGATCAAATCCCCATCTTATCTTGTTTAATTGGGTTTAGCATTCTTAAAGTATCTTATGATGATGAGATGCAAAAAGTCAAGATGTCCAAGTAAAGTGAAACATGCAAATTTAATTTAATTAGGTTTACTTGTTAGATTTTGTGATTAAGCCTCTAAACCCTAAACAACTTATGCGATGTTAATGAAATTTATTTTTTTATTTTTTTAATTTTTATTTTTTTAAAATTTTTATTTTTTTTAATTTTTATTTTAAATTTTATTTATTTATTTAAAGCAACTAAATCATAATCTCTGACAACGGTGACAAAATTTGATCGCTGTCGTAGGCGGTCAAAAATAAAATCTAACTCACAACTATATAGATAGGATGAGTCGGGATCGTATCCACAAGGATCGTATTAATTATATTTAAATAATAAATTTAACTTAAGAGCATGATTTAAGAATTAATTAAAAGGATACTTACTTAGTTAAGAAAATAAATAAATAAGCAAATTAATTTAAAGGAAGGTTGCAAGTATAGAGATGGATTCTTAGGATTTCAGTTGATCACTTATCTGACAGCTGGTACTCTTTTTAATATGCTATAATTAATATCTAATCAATAAAGATACAACCTATCTTAGAGAGTACGATCTATACCCTTAGATCACAGCCTGTCCCTTAAAGTTATAGGCTAGTCTAAATTGATTTAGATATAATACCAAGAATTAATCCAAATATAATCTATCCCAAGAGCACGAACAATACCCATAGATCATGACTCATCTCAAGGGTAATAAACTATTCTTGATTAATTATAAAAAATAAAGATATAAAGATATTATAACTAAAAATAGTCTTTATTGTAAATTAAAAAGAAATACAAAAGATAGAAAATAGAAAACATCGTCAAAATAAGATCACAATAATCTCCTAAGAACTAGGTGATCAACCGAACATCGAAAAGTTTCTCGCTGATATCTTCATCCTTGAATCCCACTGAAGAATCCGAGTAGTAGCTGATTGCAGGAATTCAAAGTAGGAGAGAAATAGCTTGCTGGTGGTTTTTGGAGAGGAGAGAGAGGGTTTTAGGGCCTTAAAGAAGCTGTGGAGAGGTTTAGAGGGCTTATGGAGGCTGATGCTCGTTACTTTAGCTTAGAAATCTTTTTATAGAGGAGAAATAAGAAGAAATTAGGTTGAAATCAGAGAAAAATCAATGAAATCAAGTCTGGATCGGATTCTACTCCTTGGAATAATTTTCTACCATCAGATCGGATCTTAATGGTCCAGATTTGGTCAAAATCGGCTTTCTATAGCTTAAATAGGATTCCAATTAAATTTCAGCCATCCGATCAGTCAATTAGATGAATTTGGACCATTGGATAGCATTGGAAGTTCCTTAATCAAGTCAAAATCCCTTTTTCATCATTGGATCTTCATCGGCTCACTTCCTGGCCATTCGATCGCACAATATTAGTTGGGTACTATTCGAATCAAAGTAGGATTTGATGCTGGCCATTGGATCTCCACTAGAAGGAACAAGGACCATCCGATCATGCATCTTCTATAGCTGTAGACCATGCAAACTAGGTACACCAAACATCTCCGCCAATCATCACACCTATTCCTAAGAAAATTACCATTCTACCATTGTGAGCTGTAATGGATTTTCGGTGAACACCTTAAGGGTCTATGTCTGCCACGCAGTGCTCCTTGATTCATCGTGCTTGCTGAGTTGGCCGGTCTGTGATAGGAATCGTGGATCGGCTGACCGATCTACCATGCACTAGACTATTTTTTTTCTTTTATTTAAAACTTCTGGGCTTCATAACTTTTTTCATTTTAGCTTTAATTTGAGTGAAATTTATTCTGTTGTGATCCATAAATCAAGCTCTTTTCATCCATGATATTCTTTTCTGCAAAAGATAAAATAAAAATATCAATTCTTAAGAAATAAGAATAAATTAATTAATAAATTAATATTTTTATAAATATATTTTATGTGTTTATCAATCTTGGGGAGGTGGGAGGTAGCCATGAGCTTGAGGAGGTGGGCCAGGTGTAGCGGTGGTAGGCAATCATTGGGAGGCTGCTAGCCGGGGGAGAGAGGGGTGGTGGGGGGACCAAAAGATGGGGGAGGGGGGTTGGCAGTGGGGGATGAAAATATAGCGAGGATGGAAAAATGAGGGGGCGGTGGGTGGTAAGATGAGGAAGAATGATGGCGCATGGTGGGATGGAGAAAAATGAGGTAGGAAGGTTCTTAAAAATGGCAAATTATCGTCACTAATAATATTCCACCATCATTAATACTTAAACATAACTAGTGATGGTAAGATCTCCATCGCTAAAGCTATCGCTAATAATTATAATTTTATTAAAATTATATTTTAATATTAAATTTTTTTCTTCAAGGTCATTTTTTGGGTGGTTAAAAATTAATATTAAATTTTAGTAAATTTTTAGGCTTAATAAATTTATGGATCAATTCATAATTGATTTAAATTAGATTTAAATTAATTTAGCTTGACTTAATTTAAGGCTAATTAGATTTTAATATTCTAAGTAAGACTTGAATTCAAAGTCTAATTGAATTAGATTTGACAGAATTTTAAATTAGATTTGAATCGATTTGAATTGGATTCAAATTGAACCTAAATTAAAAATCATTTTGTCTAGTTGATTTAAATCAGATTAAATTTAATTAGACTCGACATAATTTGAGAATAATTGAGTTTTACAATTTAATTAGAACTTGGATTCAAAGTCTAATTGAATTAGATTTGACAAGATTTCAAATTGGATTCAAATAAGATTTAAATTAAATTTAAATTAAATCAAAGTTAAAATTTTTTTTTCTTAATTAATTTGAATTAGATTTAATTTAATTAATCTTAACTTAATTTGAGGCTAATTGAATTTTATATCCATATAGTACTTGGATCAAAGCCTAATTGAATTAGGTTTGACTTGATTTTGAATTAGATTTGAATCGAGTTTGAATTAGAATCAGAATTATGAATCCAATCCTAATTGATTTAAATTAGATTTAATTTAAGTAGACTTAACTTAATTTAAAATTAATTAAATTTTATAATCTAAGTAGGACTTGAATTCAAAGTCTAATTGAATTAGGTTTGATAGGATTTCAAATCAGATTCGAATCAAGTTTGAATTGAATTTGAATCGAATCCAAATAAATTTTTTTTTAATTAATTTAAATTATATTAAATTTAATTAGGTTTGACTTAATTTGAAGTTAATTAGATTTTACTATCTAAGTAGGACTTGGATTGAAAGTCTAATTGAATTAAGATTGATAGGATTTTGAATTAGATTCGAACTGGATTCAAATTGGATTCAAATAGAATTCAAATTGAAAATCAATTTCTCTTAATTGATATAAATCAGTTTTAATTTAATTAATCTTGACTTAATTTGATGCTAATTTAATTTTATAATCTAAGTAGCACATGGATTTAAAGCCTAATTAAATTAGGGTTGGCGGAATTTTGAATTAGATTTGAATCGAATTCGGATTGAATTCGAATTGAATCTAAATTAAAAATCAATTGATGTATATCATATTTAATTTAATTAATCTTGACTTAATTTGATGCTAATTAAATTTTATAATCCAAATAGAACTTAGATTCAAAATCTAATTAAATTAGATTTCGCAGGATTTCGAATTGGATTCGAATTGGGTTCGAATTGGATTTGAATTAAGTTTGAATTAGATTTGAATAGGATTATTAGCGATGGTAGAGAATTGCCATAGCTAATTTCATCTCTAATAATATTTTTAAATAAACTTATTTTTTAATTTATTATTTAGATTTTTTAAAATAATTATTAGCGATGGTATTATTTTCATCACTAATAAACAAAATCGATCGTCGCTAATAATTATTTTATATTTAAATATTATAAAAAATTTAAAAAATTTAAATAATATTAGTGATGGTAAAATGCCATCGCTAATAACTATAGAGCCATCGCTAATAATTTTTAGTTAGCAACTGCTTTTTTTACATTGCTAATAATCCAAATCTATCATCGCTAACAATTTTTTATTATTTAAATATTAAAAAAAATATACTTTTGGATATGGCATTTGCCATCATTAATAATAAAATTTTTGTCATTAATAGTATCAGTGATAGTATTCTTTTTTATCGGTATTGTGGTGGCAGAAAGGTGTTATTAGCGATAAAAATTTTTCGTCGCTAATATTCAAAATTCTTATGGTGGTGATAGCCTTTCTAAAATACCTTCATTTTCTAATCCATCGAGGATCAGATTGGCTCAAAATCAAAATAGTAGAGGTGTGAAGAACTAAAAACCTACTATTTTGAAGTCTAAAATAGATGGGACTTACGCATGAAGAACAAGCAACTCGAAGAAGGGACGTTCAGAACCCCTGCACTAGATTTCTACACTTGACAAGAGCTGCAATAGGATTGTGTCTCTCCTAAAAACCTTTCAATATTAGATCTGAAATACTTTTTTGATATCTGAAAACATCCTTCTTGAAGCCCCTAACCAGTAGATGAAGGGAGGGCATGGAACCTAGGAGACGACAACACAAAGGGGGGCATCACACAAGGGGAGGCATCCCCTTGTTCTAGGCACTAGGTTTTTCCTAGAGCACTAGGATGTGGCATGCTTCACCAAACCCTAAGTGGCAGCTAGGGTTTCATAAGAGGAGGAGAGGGGATGGCACACACCAGAGAGAGAGATGAGGGAGAAAGGAACTAGTTGTAGGGCACTCTGACTGTCGCTGCCCAAATTGTTTTTACTACAACTCCCTAATACTTCAATGCTTGCATAGCATCCAAAAGGGATCTTCATGCCCCTTTCCTCTACGGTTAGAGGTTTCATCAAGGGAGCTTCCATATCTAAAAAAGAGAGTTTCAGATTTGGATGAGAAAGGGTTTGAAAGAGAGAAGAAATCTTGTCAAGAATCTTCTACAAGTTGTTGAAATCCTGAAGACCAATTTTGATTTAGAGATTTGCTAGCCATCAAAGACCTTCACGACCTCTTGTTGCTGGTTCCAAGATCACCACCTAAGAGGGGAAGATCCCAACAAAGCCATCTGATTTAAAAAAAGATAACCATCACATTCTTTCCATAGTAATGACAGAGCGCAATTCAAGGAGGCATGATGATTTCAAGAGAAGGCAGTTTTCAGTGAGTCTTCTCGACCTACGGTATGTTGCTAGGTGGGAACATCTACAGCATCAGAGGGTAGAGGTTGGAAAATCTGAGCCGTTGATGTCCCATTATTAATCAGGTTGTTTAAGGCATGATTCCACTTTTTTGCCATTATTGTAGTGAAGAAAGCTTCTCAAGGTTCTTCTTCCAGAGAGTAATCTTTGTAATGATTGGTGTGGTACTCCCAAGCCTTGGAAGGCCACGAGAGGAGTCAGGATGTTGGCTCCATGAGACTAGAATAGGTATGGTTCTAGGGCTAGGATAGGAGTGGTCCTAGGATGGAGGCAGTATGTAGCCCTCCATAGGCTTGAGGTCCAGATGTTGAGAATCTTGAGGGGCTTGGTTGGTACTTCGAAGACTTGAGAACATGAACAAGATGGAGCAAGGAATCAGCCAAGAAAAGAAGACTACAAAGAAGTAGTTTCTATAGGTTAGTCTGCTCAAACTAAGACTGGATTGACTAAGTTCCAAGGTGGGTCGACCCAATCTCAGAGTGGGTCGATAATGTCTTAGGATAAAAATTCAGACAGAAAGTAGGTTTTTGGATATGCCAGACTGGAATGCAATTGAGTCAACTCAGTGTTGAGACTAGATCGACTCAGTGTGTAGGTAGAGCTGATGGATTTTCTATTTAGGGCTAGGGTCTGATTTGATCCTAGAGATCTTAAGGCCTAGTTTGATAGATCTTAAGAGGGTTAACCAAGGGTTTGGACTGGGAGTAAGTCCAAGGGATGAGAGCATGTGAGATGTGGGTATCATGGGCTCAGTGAGTGCTTTCATATATTGGGTTAATCCATGAAAGTTTTTGGTCGGGCCTATTGGCTATTTATTTATATATAGATTGTATCATGATTTCATTGGGATAAGTAAAATATAGATCTTTTCTTCCTCAAAACCTCTCCTCTCTCATTCTCTTTTTCTCTAGGGTTGTTGCCTTAAGGTTCCTAGAAGAAACCCTAGAGGGAGGGGCACCTCCCTCAAGCCCTAGGAGGGAGGCGCCCCTATCATAGCACCTAGGGATTGGTATTGGTATTTGCTGCCTTTAGAAATTAGATCTATTATAGATCTCCTCAGATCCATGCAGAAGATCAGAGGTTTTGCAAGATGGTATAGATAAGGTACCATGGTTTTATTTAATAATTGGTATCAGAGCCTTGTAGAGCATGAAAGCAAAGAAAAAGTCATATAAGGAGAAATCAAAAATCTACACATCTATTCCGTGGTATATCTCAGATTTATCTTCATTTTTGCTATGGTTTGGCCAACCAGGAGTAGCAGATTGAAGGTGGAGGATGAAAGAATTTTCAGGAAGAGATTTTTTTGAGATGAAAGGTTTGGGTGCATGATTTGCTGATCCTACTTTGGTTAAGGTGGTTTTGATGGAAAGGTCGAGGTTTATGATGGTTAGGCGATAGGGTTCTTTAGGAAGATGGACAGCATGGAGTAGTTTATTGGATGAGGAGAGATCATCCAAGACATAATGGTTGAATAAAGGCTGAAAAGTGACTATATGTCCTTCGGTTGTAGGAAGGCAGGAAAATAGTTAGGGTACATTCAGTAGTTCGACTAGAGCAATGATTTGTGAAGCCTTAGGGTGATGGAGATAATTGATCGATAGAGAGCCATAGTAGGTTCAGAGGAGGTAAAAGTTCTTAGTGGTTTCAAAGGTGCCCGTGGGGTTGCAGAGTATCCGAGATAGAAGCAGCGATGGTGGAGGTTCATCAGGTCAAGGTTGAGTGGCTGATCTTAGATCAGAATTTTTTTTTGTTTGGGCACTAGGGAGAGTCATAATTTGGGCGGAGGATGGGTTATGTGCAGTAAGAGAGGATCTAGATACCTATGAGGAGACGGTATCAAGCCTCAGGATGAGATAAATGGGTCTGAGCCTAGGATAGGATTTGAGCTACAGTTCCTCCAGGTTAAGCTAAAGTGATAGTTGGTGTAGGGGGCAGAAAAGGATAAAGTGCTAGGATGGAATTCTTTAAGGTTCAATCGCTAGGAATGAAGAGTTGGATGAGCTCTTAGATTTCAAAGATGTCCACAGATTATGGAGTATCCGAGATGGCTTTGAAGGAATCTATAGAGTGTGGAGGGTTCAAAGCAATAATGATGGTGTTCGAGGTGCAACGATAGGTCCAGCAGTGCAGCATTGGATGGTTGGACTTGGATGACTTGGTTATAGAGTTAGATTCTTCTATAGCATCAAATTAATTTCAATTTTAGGTGGAGCACCAGGCAGAAATAGCTTCACAGGTGGAGAGGGATTTGACATAAGTTCAATGCAGAGAGGTACGGAAGGATCTATATCCTAGCACCAGCATTGGAGATGCATGTTTCAAGTGGAGCGGTATGTGCAAGTGTATATGCATAGTTCTGAGGATACCATATCAGGGTATGCAGCAAGTGCTGGTACATGAATGCTATAGGTTCTCTAGAGAAGTTCAGGTTAAGTGATGCAACTGCAAGCAGAAGGGATCCTATAATTTTTAGGATAGTGCTAAGGAGCAAGCCAAGGTCTTTAGCAGTAGAGGTAGTCATCACTACTACAAAAAGGAGCTACGATAGTGCATACTATGGCAGCGATTTTCGAAACCGTTGTAATAGATTCTATGGTAGTAGTTTTATAAAATTGCTGCAATAAGTTCAATCTATGGCAGCGATTATAATAGACCATTGCCATAGATCGATCTATGGCAGCGATTCTATAGAACCGCGGCCATAGGTCCAACCTATGGCAGCGGTTACAATGAACCGCTGCCATAGATCGGACCTATTGCAGCAGTTCTATAAACCACTACCATATCTATTTTTGATATTTTTTATTCTAAATATTATATAATTTTAAAATTTAATATTCATCTTCACCATTTATTATCTAAATAATTATCATTAGAGTGTCGTTACAAAAGATCGCCTCAATCTGATGGCCCTAGCTTCATCGATTAGAAAAATTTGATTTCGACGATCGCAAATAATGACACGATGATCTGATAAATGCAGACCTTCGATCAATTCAAAAATCTACAGCGATGATCTCGATGATATTTGTAGCATACTATCAAAATTTTACTTCAATCAGACATCATTATCATGATCAATTTAGTACGGGATGATTTCGACCATTAAATGAAAAACAAGCAATCAAAAGGCTAAACGACGTCCGATTAAGAGATAATTTTTTTCATAAATGATCTTGGCTACTACTTTAATCATTTTTATGGTGGTGATTATAAAATTTAACTCATGGGTCTACAAATGATTTAAAACTATATGTCGCTTGATAATCATTCTTAAACTCTGTTGGTAGTTTTGCTCGTGCTTTCGTAATATCTACTTAACATGAATTGGTCATACAAAAATAATTAAAATTTTATGATCATTGCTATATAAAATCATTAAAATAATAGCAAAGATCTTTTAACTAAAAAATTATCTAATAATTGGATGCTATTTAGCCCTTTGATTGCTTGTTTCTAATTTAACAGCCAAAATTATTCCGTACTAAAATGATCATGATAACGATATCCGATTAAAGTGAAACTTTGATAGTATGCTACTAATATCATCAAGATCATTATTGAAGATTTTTAGATCAATCAAAGATTTTCATCTATCAGATCATCTCATCGTCGTTCGTGGTCGTTAAAATTAATTTTTTTTGATTAATGAAGTTAGGGCCATCGGATTGAGGTGATCTTTTTTGATGATACTCTAATGATAATTATTTAGATAATGAATATTAAAGATGGATATTAAATTTTAAAATTATATAATATTTAAAATAAAAATTAATTTTTAATCTATGGTAATGGTTACTTAAACTGCTGCCAAAGATCTACGATAGTGATTAGAGAACCGCTGCCATAGACCTATGGCAGTGGTTTAAGTAACTGCTGCCATAGATTAGGTTAAAATTTTTTAAATCCCCCATGTGCTCTATCTTTCTCTCTCTCTCTCTCTCTCTCTCTCTCTCTCTCCCTCCTTGCTCTCCATCGTCGGTGAGACCCACCCCTCTCCTTCCCCAGTCAGTGCCGACCCTTCCCATCACCGCACACCCCCTCCCCCGGCCTCGCCACCCCACCTCCTGGGCCACCCCTCCCCATCACCATGCAACCCCCTCCCCCAGCCCCACCACCCCTACCTCTCATGTCACCCCTATTGGGAAATGTGTCCCAAAGCTAATCGTAAGTCTGTTGACGATTGAGCTACATTGTATCTATAATTGATTCATTAATAAATAAAATATATTTTTGATATTTTTCATCACAAAAGTATTCATCTTCTAATGAAACATTATTGTAATGAAGTTTTTAAGACTATTTAGCTTCAATAAAGAGAGAATTTATCGATTAGTCCTTAAATCTGTTCACGACCAAATGATAGGCTATTAATTAGGATGACAGCATCTATCGAGCATAGATCGCTGTATGCCATAAAGATTGATTGTCCTCTTAGCCAAGAAATATGGAGACACTGGTATGGCATACAGATAAAATGTATGGATACATCGCCATTGAACGTGACTAACTCTAGAGCATTCTGCTATCGAGAATGTCTCTAATGGGATATGGGTATAAGTATCCCTTAGACCTGAGGTCACCTTAGTGGCTTGTAAGCAACTCACTGTACTTTGGTACTAGACTAACTAAATTTTTAATTCAATAATGAAAGGCTTCTGGGCACAGTCAAATACTTATGAAGTCAGAGTATGATCAAGATGGAATTGACCACTCCAAGAGTTGGAGAAGAATGTTTCACTATATTTCAATATAGCAAAATCTTGGCTAGGATAATCCATTAGATGGATTTGATATTTTGAAATACAATGTGGACAACCGAATTAGAGTTGACAATTGAACTCTAAGGTGTCCTACGAGCATTTTGGTTAAGGAGATGAATTATATAAAAACTATATCCGCATGGGTTCTAAGGATGATGTTCTACACATTCGATCTATTTGACCATCGAGTATCATTACTAGATGGTTAGTTTGATTAGTATAGAAATATGTTTCTATGCTAATGGCTTAGATTCAGACCTATGAGGTCACACACATTAGAACTCATGATCTGATCGGATGGTTGATTAATGATTGAGAATCGTTCTAGGGTTAACCAATCAATATGATTGATGTTTAACCTAGTGAAAGCATTATAGGAGGGTCGATTAGCAATTTGATTGCTAATTGACTTAATTTGATTAAATAAAAGGACTAAAATTAAGTCTAATTAAATATAATTTAATTAGATTTGGTTTGGGCTTGATTGGATTAAGTCCAGTTGGCTTATCGGATAAGCTAAGTGCAAGAAAAAATTAGTCCTAGTTCAACTAGGACTTGGGTCAATATAATTTTTTAATTTGATTAAAAAATTAAATTAAAATTAAATCTAATTTAATCTAATTTAATAAAATTTTTAATTAAGTTAGAATCTAATTTAATTTGGTTGACTTAATTTTGATTTAATTTGGTTTGAAAAACCATGTTTGACCAAGTCATAGATGGAATCCTAGTGAGACTAGGATTCCACCTTACGCCACCTTAGCCCTCCATGACCCCCAAGCATATTTTTTAGGAATTTTTCATGGAAATACTCTTTCTCTTGATCTTCATGCATGCCTCCTCTCTTCCTCTCTTTCTCATAAGGTAATTTGTTAGTTGACCAAGTCTAATAGAGAAGTAAGTTTTGATCTAGGATTCTATGAGATAGAATCCTTATCAACTAAAACACCTCCTTCTAATTGTGCCACCCACACCTTATTTTCTCTGAATTCCATGGTAAAAGAAGAAGTTTTTATGTGCCCCTTTTTCTGGTCCATGGCAAGAAATAAGGTGGGGGCGCCCAGGAGTTGGGCGCCCTAACAACTTGCCATATTGTGTCCTTTCCTTGTTTGAGTTTTTGACCAAACTTGGACTCTGTATATCTTTTTATTTAGGATAAATTTTTAGCTAAAATTTTCATATAGACCTTTGAGAGAGCTTTGAAGTGTGTAAAAATTAAAGGGAGAGAGTCTTTGGACATTGGGGTTCCATAGACACCAAACTAGGTGTCTAGGTGAGAGCAAAGAGAAGAAGAAGATGATCTTCTTCCAGGGTTGTTGTGTTCATTATCTTCCTTCCTTCTTCCTTGGATTTTCTAAGAGTCTCAGATCTGAAACCTCTTCTCTACCTTCTCCTCTTTGGAAGAATCCAAATTTAGAAGAAGGAGGCATCTGATCGACCATCGAAGACAGATCAGCATAGTACTAGCATACTGTGCTAATTTCCTGCATCTAGATTTTTGATCGTGCTCGTGGGCTCATGTGGACGACTCTCAGAGGTCGGATGCATGTGCGGCTCGCAACTTCATCCTCAAGCCTAGATCAATGAGTTAGAATGTCTAACTTACACAGATAATAGATCTGATCTATTGGTTTCATAGCTGCATTAGATATAGTATTGTTACATATTGATGAGATCAACATGTTAATCTTTTCTTTATGTTTTAAATTTTTGATTTAATTTAATATCATGCCTTGATCATGTAATAAATCTTAGATCTAGGATATTTTTATATTTATTTAAATAAATATTTAATTTATTTAATTCTTCCACTATCTGATCTTGAAAAAGTTTCAAGATCTATCCATGAAATTCTAGATCAGGTTCCTTCAGCCCCTCCCCATCACCGCGCACCCCCTCCCCCCCACCCTACCACCCCCACCTCCCGGGCCACCCTCCCAGTCACCATGCCCCCCATCCCCTAGTCCCACCACCCCACCTCCCGAGCGCCCTCCCTATCACGTGCACCCCCTCCCCCGGCCCCACCACCCCAACCTCTCGGGCCACCCCTCCCATCATTGCGCCCCCCCCCCCCATCCCGACTGCCCCTGCCTCTTTGTGGCCCCTACCCCCCCGCAACCCCAACCCCCCCACTCCACCCCCTCGCCGACCTCTCTCATGGCACCCCCGGGACCTCTCCTTCTCTCTCCCCTCTCTCTCTCTTTCCTCTTTCTCTTTTTCTCTCTTCTCTCTCTATCTCATTATCTTATTTTTGTTTCGTAGGTTATCTCAGTGCCGTCATCTTCCTCTGGCACCATCATCGGTGACCCTCGAAGCTTTTAGTGCGACCCCCTCTCCATAGTCATAGGTATAATTTTTTTAATTTTATAATATTATTTATTAATTACTTATAATATTTATAATAATTTTTAGAATATTTATAATAAATATTATAAATATTTATTATAGATATTATAATTATCTTCATATCGTGGGTTCTGGGTCATGCCGTGGTAGTAGCCTTGGGTCATGTCATGTCGGCGGTCATGGACAACCCTTGAGCTGTGCTGATCGATAAGAAAATCATTGCTAGTAGGTTCTGAGCCATGTTGATAGTCGAGAGCTGTGCCGATCGTAAAGAGAACCCTCACCTCCATCGGTGGGTTTTGGGCCATACCCTCGTCCGTAGGCCATGCCGACCGATAAGAAAATCATTGTCGATGGATTCTAGGCCATGTTGGCGGTCGTGAGCTATGCTGATCGCTAAGAGAATCCTCACCCCTACCGATGGATTTCGGGCCATGCCCATGGCCGTAGGCCGTGCCAGCCGCTAAGAGAACCCTCGACCACTAATAGAAAGTAAAATTATTTGTTGCTCATCCTTAATTATTTATGGATATAATTCATGTTGTAGAATTTATTGCATAATATTGAACCTCCTAAGTGATTTTGATGATGACCAAATATTAAAGCAAATGATTACTAATATATTTTATTTTAAGTATTTCAATGTCAAAAGAAAGAAAGCTCTTTGACCAAAATAAGGAAGACATTAACCAAAACTCAATCAAAATTTAAATCTCCTTGTGCAGAGCGAAAATTCTTTCAAAATCATCTTGAAGCAGTCTTCGAGACGTCTCAAAATTTTTTTGAGAGCTCTTGAGTGGACTGGCATGCCCCAAGTGCTGTTCTGGCATGATTTTGAGAGGTCTTGAAAGAATCTCGAAAGCTCTCAGTTTCAGATGATAGAAACCCAGTTTCTATACCCTGAGAGCAGGAGGTCTCACAGGATTCCTGAGAGGTCTCACGGTCCTCGCAAAATATCTCATTTAGAATCGAGAGGTCTTAATCTCAGACGAACCATTTTTTTTCAGAAAGATGATTTTTCGTGAGACTGAAGGCGAGAGCTCTCCTGTTCAAACTGAGAGACCCCATAACTTGGTGAGACGTCTCATGATAAATCGAGAGGTCTCGAGACTTGGCAACAACTTTTTGATGGAATGTTTCAGATCAAATTTTTTTGGCTCCAATGGCTAGTTGCTGCTCTCCAATGTTCAGATTTTATTTTTTCTGAGCTTCAATCATCACTAGAAGAGACAAAATGCTGCAGATATAAAAGGAAGAAGGCTTATTAATGATCAATCCAAGAAAAATGGGAGAAAAGAAAATTATGCTCTATTCTTAAATGAAAATTGATAGAAATATGATGTTGTCATTAAGACACCATGTTTATCAGTTTAATCAAACTTCTTAAAATAATTAAAATTACGTAGATAGCAGTGAGTTGGGTCAAATCCACAGGGAAGGTAGTATTTTTAGATTTAAAATCTTTAATTTTTTTAAAAAAAGAAAAAAATTTAAAAATAAAATTTAAAGTCAAAAATTAAAAATTAAAATTATGAAGTAAAAATTAAATTATGCAGAAAAATAAATTTGGTACTAAGATCTATTAATTAGATCTTAGAATCTACTTGCAGTAAAATAAAGAACAATAATTAAAGTATAAAAATTAAATTATAATAAAAATAAAAAGCTAAAATTAAAGTATAAAAAATAAAATTTATATTAATTAAAAATTTAAAATTTAAATACATAAAATTTTTTTTTAAAAAAATAGCCTGATCTCTGATCTTGGATCGACATTGATGGAAAGATGGTGTAGAAGCCCAGCTCTTCTTCTCGGCATCCGTTGCTTTGAAGTAGCTATTAACTCATAGCCTGGCTTTCTTCTGTACCAAAGCTTCACCTTGATCGGAGATGTCGAACTCTGGAGGCCTAGGGTCTTATTTATAGAGCTAGGAGGGCTGGAGAGTTTTCTTCTAGGGAATGTGGGACTAAGGAGCTCTTTCATTATCAAAATATAGAGAAATCTAAGTAAAAATTAGATTAAAAGGAGTCCTAGATAAATTCTATTGCTCTGGATGAAATCTGACCATTGATAAAAATCCAACGGACCAAAAATCATCAAAATCAGATGTGTATCAATCTAGATCAGGTCGGATTAAATTTTGGCTATTCGATCGTGCGTTGATGGAGGAAATCTGGCTGTTGATCGCATGTCGGGAGTCCTGATTATCGTCGGAAGCATTCTAGATCGTTGGATCATCCCCTAGATCATGCACTACCGTTGGATGGCGATCCGCATGAAGTCTGAAGCTGAATCAAATTCGGAAATAACCACAATCGTTTGATCATGATCGCAAGCTACCGCAGCCATCCGATCGTGCAATTACTATTCCTATGGACCGCATGGACCGGCTTCACCATACACCTCAACCAATCAGCACCTCCCGTTGTTGAGTGAAAAGTCCAAAATATCCTGTGAGTCGTGATAGATTTCTATGGACCCTTTAAGGATCTAGGTCCGCCACATATCGTGCCATGATTCGTCGGTGTCTGCGGTCCACGACTGGATTGTGGACCAGCTGATGGCTTTCACAGTTGAGTCAGCTTGGCTTGGCACGTTTGGATGCGCCAGCTTCGTCGGCTTGGTGTCTTGGCTTGCGGAGCCGATTGAGCCATTTTTCTTTTTTTATTTAATTTTTTTATTTCTTTAGAAATTCATATCTTCTCTGTTTTAGCTTTGTTTTGCTTGAAACTTATTTCATTATGATAAAAAAAATAAGCTCTTTCCATTGATAATAAAATTTATTTTTTTAAATTTTATTATTTTTTTAATTAATTTTTTTAATTAATAAAAATATGAATTTCTCAAAAATATGTATCAATTAATTAATAATTCTTAAAAATTAATATAAATTAATTAATAAATTAATATTTTTATTGATGAATTTATGATACTTATCACATCTTCCAACTTAAGCTTTGCTCATCCTCGAGTAAAGAAAGAATTTAGTTTTAAATTTCTTTTAACTTTAGAGTTTCGAGTTTTACCTAAGCAGTTTTCAAAATGATCATTGATATTCAATAGAGCTTAAGTGGGACATATCATTGGGATATTAATACTTATCAATAAAAAAATTAAGTAAAAAATATTAAATTTTTTAAAATTTTTTCTAAATTATCCCATCTTTATCTCTGATTTGTCTAAACTTTCATATAGGCAAGTGTATTGCTACTTCCATCCTTCATTTTTTAATTTTTATTTTATAGTACCTACTTTTTGATGCAAATATCATTGCTTACTTAGGCAACGAAATCCGATTACTCTATGGAAAATCAATATTTTTTTTTAACATTGTACCATTATTGAGTGTCTTATTTTCTTAAGCTTTCTATTTGATCCATGTAGCGAGTCTTGGGCCAATAACTCTCAAACCAATTGGTTTTAGAGCACTAGGTATAGAATACCCCTTGGGCTTACTAGCTCGAATCAAATAGGCTACGAGTTAAGACTAGCTTTACAGCGAGCTTCTTTGCCCTTTCCATCTTTTGACATAAAACTCAATGCTTGCTTAGGCAAAAAGGCTTGATTACTCAGTGAGAAGTACTTGAAAACTATTTTATTTAATTTTTTATATGGAAACTATTTTATTTAATTTTTTTATATGAAGAAATATATAGTTATGCTATACAAGCCTATAAAAAGTAGACTTTTCTTTGATGCTAGTAGAAAAAATTAGAAATGCTCCAAGGAAAAACTTTTTATATTCTAAACTTAATTTTTTATTAAATTTTTTTAATACTTGATTACTCAATATCTCATAGATTCTTTGATCTATGCATCAATTTTCTTTTAAAAATGCTTAGTTTAATTTGATTCTTAAGCATAATCAGGTGTCTAAATACTAAATACTAAATACTAACTTTTTCGAGGACTTAAAATTTTAAAATTTTTATTTCCCCCCCAACTTAATCAACATTATCCTCAATGGAGAAGAAAAAATAAAGGGTGTAATAAAGAACATGAAAGAATATAACTCAATATATTTTTGGTTCAGCACATGCCTTTGAAAATTTGAGCTCTCCCTTATTCAAATTATCCTAAAAAAAATCAACTAAAAAGATAAATTAAACTAAGGAGTACTAAATATTGGGTTGCCTCCCAACAAGCGCTAAGTTTATCGTCTTCAGCCAGACATAATGCAGCTTAACTATCCTATGTCAAATATTGGATAGACAAATTCCAATGGTTTTGGATTGCCAATCTCAGGAAGGTAATTTCTTATCCCTTTATTGATATAATCCTTGTTAATTTTAGGGACATAATTGTGACCCCATTCTTAGATCCATGTTTATTAAGAATTTCTCCTATTTATTCTTCTAAAATACTCATGAATTGAGTTTTTATATTAGGAGTTAAGTTTGATTCAATGGATGCTGGAAGGATGATTAAAGATGGCTTTAATTTTGATGGTAAATTAATGTGATCTTGCTTAAACAACTTCATTGACTCTTCATTACATGTCTCTTGATTTTTGTAAGAAGAACCAGCTTCTAGGGTTGAATGGAATAGGACATTAGGTTTATAAGTCTCGGGTAAATCACTTATTCTTTTTTTTCCTTTTTCTATCTCATTTAAATTGAAACTAGCATTAGTACTAATTCCTAGCTTGGGTTTTTCTATATGGTTAGTCTCAATACTAACCAGTTTCTTTAAATTTTTATTTTGGCTAGCATCAGTACTAGCCTCTCTCATCTGATCTTAGTATGGGTCCATAAGAATCCTACAGCTTTTAAGTTCAAGAATTACTTTGGCATTCTCTAATTATGGATTCTTAAGTGAGACATTAAATTAATAACTTGATCTAAGTGGTTGGTGGATATTAGGTGGATTGTTTGAAATTGGTAGGCTCAGTAGTTAATCTAGTTCTCTCCTCATGTTAGACTCAACTAATTATCCTATTTGAACTTCTAGCTTGGCGATAGATTATTGTTGAGTCAGAATTAATTGTTGAAGTTGGTTAAATCTATCGTCAGCTAGATTGGTCTGTTGAGGAGGTGGGTATGAGGGATGATTATAATATGATGGCTGGATAAACTGACTAGGCTGACCATTATTATAGGCATAGTTTTGGTATTGGGGCCTATTTTGATAGTTTTGGATAGGTAAAATTTGGGTCTGAGCCTGAGTCTATTGGGATATCCAAGAAAAATTATGGTGATTACTCTAATCTAGATTATATGAATTTAAAAATGGGTCATTAATCAATTTGGAGTAACCTTGAGAAGCTTGAACTTGTTTTTGGATAAAAGATAGAAATTATGCAGTCGTAGGACATTCATTCACATGATGGGTTAGGCTAGCACAAATAGAATAAAACTCTTAATAATTAGAAGGTGATGTGAATTGCATAGGAGATTGTTGACCTAGGGTTAGGAGTTGATCTAATTTTTGGACAAGAAGATCAACTTTATCTAATTTTTGGACTATTAGGTTCAGATCAGCCATTTGATTATCAGGTTTAATATGAATCAACTATTCAATTAAGTTCAACTAAATTAAAAAAAATAATTTCCTACCGTGCATGTATTAGTGTAACCCTAATGTATGGTTCAAAATTTTTTAGATTTTTTTAGAATTTATATATATATTTATTATTTTATTATATTATTATTTTTAAATTTTTTAATTATTTTATTTATTATTTTTAATTTAATTTAATTATTATTTTTAATATTTTTTAGTTAGTTTAATTTAATTTTTATTTTATTTTATTTTATTTTTAGAGAAAGAAGAAGAAGAAAGAAAGAAAAGTTCTAAAGAAGAGGTCCTAAGGAGTCCTATAACTAAGAAAAGAGAGAAGAATTAGGTTTAATTAGGTTTGATGTTGGTTAGCAATCAAATTAATCAATCAATTCTGACATGGTTATCTTAGATCTAGATAGCTCCTAACTGCCAAGGTCACCTTCAAGCCTTCCAAGTATAAGATCAGCCAATCAACTGATCAGGTAAGTGTAAGATCGATGGGAGTCCCTCCATTGCTTGCCTTAGACACCAATTGTGCTTAACCAGGTAAGTGAATGAAATCAATCAGAAACCACCTTCCTTCGGGCCTAGTCATCCTTGAACCATTTTTCTAGACATGAGTCAAATTGACTAACCCTAATCTGGTTCAACTCTTAGGGTTTCTTATCCTATTGAGCTCGAGTTTCTAGGGCTGATGTCTAATTGATTTTAAAATTAAAGGCTTAGGTCAATGTAGGATGCTGGTTGATTATTTATGGGCCAAGGAAGGGTGATCAAATCTCCACTTTATCTTGCTTAATTAGGTGTTGCCCTTAATTTGGTTTAATATGAAAATGCTCAAAAAATTTTTAATCGAAGGGTTCTATGCAATTTAAACTAGATGCATACAACTAATTAAATTCTGAAAGGCTTACCTTGCCTCCAACAATCACAAAAAAAAAAAATAAAATAAAATAAAACTAATATGATGCATGCTCTAAATAATTAGGATTTCTAATCTTATGAGATTTTTAATTAAATTTAAGTAGATATATATATATTTTAAATTTAATTTAAAAATAAAATAAATAAATAAAAAAAAGATTAGGGTTAGGATTGATCTCACCAAGCAAAACTAAATGATTTGTTCCTTGCCATGGTTCTTTTTGTTCTTAAACATCTTTTTCTATAAAATAAAAAAAAGTTAGCAAGCAATATTTATAAGAAAATAAAAATTTTATTTATAATTTATTTACAAAAGAATCAAAGAGATCAAAAAATTAATGTCCATGCCTTCCCCGGCAATGGTGCCAAAAACTTGGTGCATTTATCAAAATTATTTTTAATTTATTTAAAATAAATAAAAAAAATTAAAATAAAAAATCAAAAGTAATCTTCGATAATGATGCCAAAAACTTGATAGAAATGCGACGATGTCGTTAAGATACTGTATTTATTAGTTTAATCCGACTTCTTAAAATAATTAAAAGTACATAGATAGTAGTGAGTTAGGTCGAATCCACAGAAAAGATAGTGTTTTTAGATTTAAAATCTTAGATTTTTGAAAAGAAAAAGAAAAGAAAAGAGTTTTGAAATTAAAAGTGAAGTTAGAAAGCGAAAATTAAAGGATGCAGAAATTTAAATTTGGTACTAAGATCTACTAGTTAGATCTTAGCATCTACTTGCAATAAAATAAAGAGAAATAATTAAAGTGCAAAAATTAAATTACAATAATAAATTTAAAGAACATAAAATAAAATTTATATTAATTAAAATTTTAGAATTTAAATATATAAAATTTAAAAAAAAAGTAAAATAAAATAAAATAGCCTGATCTCTAATCTTGGATCGGCATTAGCAGAAAGATAGGGTAGAAGCTCAGCTCTTCTTCTCAACACTCATTGCTTTGAAGCAGCTTTTAACCAATAGCCTGGCTTCACCCTGTACCAAAGCTTCACCTTGATCGAAGATGTCGATTTCTAGAGGCCTAAGGTCTTTTTTATAGACCTAGGAGGGCAGGAGAGTTTTCTTCTGAGCAATATGGGACTAAGAAGCTCTTTGATCATCAAAATATGGAAAAATCTGAGTGAAAATTAGATTAGAAGGAGTCCTGAATGAATTCTATTGCTCTGGATGAAATCTGGCCATTGATAGGAATCCAATGGACCAAAAATCATCAAAATCGGACGTATGTTAGCTTGGATAAGATTGGATTAAATTTTGTCCATCCGATCGCACGTTGATGGAGAAAATCTAGTTGCTGATCGTGTGTCGAGAGTTTTGATCACCGTCGGGAGCATTCTGGATCGTCGAATCATCCCTTGGATCGAGCGCTGCCGTTGGATGGCGATCCACGTGAAGTCTGAAGCTGAAAAATTCCTCCATCGTTTGATCTTGACCGCAAGCTACCAGAGCTATCCGATCGCACCTTTACTATTGCCATAGATCGTGAGGATCGGCTACACCATACACCGCAACCAATCAGCGCCTCCTATCATCGAGTGAAAAGTCCAAATTGTCCTATGAGCCGCGATAAATTTTTTGTGAACCCTTTAAGGGTCTAGGTCCACCATGATTCACCGATTTCTGCTGAGCTAGCAGTCCACACCTGGCTTGTGGACCAGCTGACGACTTTCATGGCTGAGTCGGCTTGCGTGGTTGGCTTGGCGCACCGACTTGAGCCGGCTGAGCCATTTTTCTTTTTTATTTAATTTTTTTCTTTTATCTTTAAAAATTTATATCTTCTCTGTTTTAGCTTTGTTTTGCTTGAAACTTATTTCATTATGATCAAAAAAATGATCTCTTTCTATTGATTATAAAATTTTATTTTTTTAATTTTTATTATTTTTTAATTAATTTTTTAATTAATAAAAATATTAATTTTTCAAAAATTATATATAAATTGATCATTAATTTTTAAAAATTAATATGAATTAATTGATAAATTAATATTTTTTTGATAAATTTATGATACTTATCACACCCCCCAACTTAAGTTTTGCTCGTCCTCGAGTAAAGAAAAAATTTAGTTTTAAATTTCTTTAAACTTTAGAATTTTAAATTTTACTTAAGTAATTTTCAAAATAACCATTGATATTCAGTAGAGCTTAAGTGAGATATATCATTGGGGTATTAATACTTATCACTAAAAAAGAATATTAAATTTTTCTGAACTTTTTTTAAATTATCCCATCTTTATCTCTAATTTGTCTAAACTTTCATATGGGCAAGTGTATTGCTACCTTTGCCGTTTATTTATTGATTTTTATTTTCACATTGCCCACTTTTTGATGCGAATATTATTGCTTACTTAGGCAACAAAACCCGATTACTCGATAGAAAATAAATATTTTTTTTTTAAATTTTTTTAATGTTGTACCACTATTGAGTGTCTTAACCCCTTAAGCTTTCTATTTGATTCATGTAGCGAGTCTTAGACCAATGACTCTCAAACTAGTTAACTTTAGGGCACTAGGTATAGAATATCCCTCGGGCTTACTAGCTCGAATCAAATAGGCTATGAGTTAAGACTAGCTTTACAACGAGCTTCTTTGCCCTTCCCATCTTTTGACACGAAACTCAATGCTTGCTTAGGCAAAGAGGCCCGGTTACTCAATGAGAAGTACTTAAAAATTATTTTATTTAATTTTTTATATAAAAAACTATTTTATTTAATTTTTTTATATGAAGAAACGTATAGTTACCCTACATACGCCTATAAAAAGTAGACTTTTCTTTGATGCTAGTAGAAAAAAATTAGAAATGCTCCAAGAAAAAACTTTTTATGTTCTGAACTTAATTCTTTATTGAATTTTCTTAATACTTGATTCCTTAATATCTCACAGATTCTTTGATTTGTGCATCAATTTTCTTTTAAAAATGCTTAGTTTAATTTGATTCTTAAGCATAATCAGGTGTCTAAATACTAAATACTAACTTTTTTGAGGACTTAAAATTTTAAAATTTTTATTTTTCTCCCCCCCAACTTAATCGACATTGTCCTCAATGGAGAAGAAAAAATAAAGGGTATAATAAAAAATATGAAAGAATACACCTGACTATATTTTTGGTCCAGCACATGCCTTTGAAAATTTAAGCTCTTCCTCTAACTTATTCAAATTATCCTAAAAAAAAATTAACCAAAAAGATAAATTAAACTAAAGAAAACTAAATATTGGGTTGCCTTCCAATAAGTGCTAAGTTTACCATCTTCAATCAGACATAATGCAGCTTACTATCCTGTGTCAAATATTTGATTGACAAATTCTAATGATTTTGGATTGCCAATCTCAGGAAGGTAATTTCTTATCCCTTTATTAATATAATCATTGTTAATTTTAGGAACGTAATTTATGACCCCATTCTCAGACCCATGTTTATTAAGAATTTCTTCTATTTATTCTTCTAAAATACTCATGAATTGAGTTTTTATATTAGGAGTTAAGTTTGATTCAATGGGTGCTGGAAAGATGACTAAAAATGATTTTAATTCTGAAGGTAAATTAGTGTGATCTTGCTTAAACAACTCCGTTGACTCTTCATTACATGCCTCTTGATTTTTGTAAGAAGAACCGGCTTCTAGGGTTGAAGGAAATAGGCTTTTAGGTTTATAAGTTTCGGATAAATCAACTATTCTCTTTTCCTCTTTTTCTATCTTATTTAAACTGGAACTAGCATCAGTACTAATTTTTGGCTCGGGTTCTTCTATGTGGTTAGTCTCAGTACTAATCAGTTCCTTTAAATTTTTATTTTAGCTAGCATCAGTACTAGCCTCTCTCACCTGGTCTTGGCATGAGTCCATAAGAATCCTATAGCTTTTAAGTTCAAAAATTACTTTTGCATTCTCAAATTGAGGATTCTTAAGTGAGATATTAAATTGATAATCAGATATTTGGTGGACATTAGGTGGGTTGTTTGAAATTGGTAGGCTTGTCAATTGACCTAGTTCTCTCCTCATGTTAGATTCAGCTAGTTGTCCAATTTGAGCTTCTAGCTTGGTGATAGATTGCTGTTGAGTCAGAATCAATTGTTGAAGTTGGTTAAATCTATCATCAGCTAGATTAGTCTGTTGAGGAGGTGGGTATGAGGACTGATTATAATGTGATGGCTGAAAAGGCTGACTAGGTTGACCTCTATTATAAGCATGGTACTGGTATTGAGGTCTATTCTGATAATTTTGCACTGGTGGAGTTTGGATCTGAGTCTGAGTCTGTTGTAGTTTCCAAAAAAAATTAGGATGGTTTCTCCAACCAGAGTTGTATGAATTTAAAAATGAGTCATTAATAAATTTGGAGTAACCTTGAGCAGCTTGAACTTGTTCTTGGATAAAAGGTAAAAACTATGCAGCATGATGGATTGGGCTAGGTGATGTGAATTGTGTAGGAGATTGTTGACCTAGGATTAGGAGTTGATCTAATTTCTGAGCAAGAAGGTCAACTTTATCTAATTTTTGGACTATTAGGTTCAGATTAGCCATTTGATTATCAAGTTTAATGTGAATCAACCATTCAATTAAGTTCAACTAAATCAGAAAAAGTGATTTCCTACCGTGCATGTATTAGTATAACCCTAATGTATGGTTCAAAATTTTTTAAATTTTTTTAGAATTTATATATATATTTATTATTTTATTATATTATTATTTTTTAATTTTTTAAATTATTTTATTTATTATTTTTAATTTAATTTAATTTGATTTAATTATTATTTTTGATATATATATTTTTTAGTTTAGTTTAATTTAATTTAGTTTTTAATTTAATTTAATTTTATTTTTGAAGAGGAAAAGAGAAGAAAGAAATAAAAGTTCTAAAGAAGAGGTCCTAAGGAGTTCTAGCTAAGAAGAGAGAGAAAAATTAGGTTTAATTAGTGATAATATTGATTAGCAATCAAGTTGGTCAGTCAATCCTAACTAAGGGTTATCCTAGATCTAGATAGCTTCTGACTACCAAAATCACCTTCAAGCCCTCCAAGTGTAGGATAGCCAGTCAATTGGCTAGGTAAGTATAAGATCGATGGGAGTCCCTTCGTTGCTTGTCTTAGACACCAATTATGCTTGACCAGATAAGCGAACAGAATCAATTAGAAACCACCTTCCTTCAAGCCCAGTCGTCCCTGAACCACTTTTCTAGACATTAGTCAAATTGACTAACCTTAACCTGGTTCAACTCTTAAGATTTCTTGTCCTATTGAGCTTGAGCTCCTAGGGCTGATGTCTAATTGATTTTTAAAATTAAAGGCTTAGGTCAATGCAGGATGCTGGTTGGTTGTTTATGGGCCAAGGAAGAATGATCAAATTCCCATCTTATCTTGTTTAATTAGGTGTTGCCCTTAATATAATTTAATATGATATGCAAAAAAAAAATTTCAATCAAAGGGTTCTATGCAATTTAAATTAGATGTATGTAGCTAATTGAATTCTGAAAGGCTTACCTAGCCTCCAGCAATCACCAAAAAAAATAAAACTAATATGATGCATGCTCTAAACGGTTAGGATTTCTAATCTTATCATGAGATTTTTAATTAGGTTTGAATGGATATTTTTTAAATTAATTTAAAAATAAATAAATAAATAAATAAATAAAAAGAAAAGAGGGCTAGAGTTAGGATTGATCTCACCAAGATTAGATGCTTTCTTCCTTTTTCCTTTTTTTTCCTTTTCTCTTTTTTCTACAAAATAAATAAATAAAAAGTTAATAAGCAATATTTTAAAAATATATATATAATTAATTTATAAAAAAATTAAAGAAATCAAAGAAAAAATAGCATCTATTTTTTTCCCAGCAACGACACCAAATACTTGATAGGAACACGATGTTGTCATTAAGACACTATGTTTATCAGTTTAATCTGACTACTTAAAATAATTAAAAATGCATAGATAGCAGTGAGTCGGGTTGAATCCATAGAGAAAGTAGTATTTTTAGATTTAAAATCTTTAATTTTTTTTAAAAAAATTTAAAAATAAAATTTAAAGTCAAAAATTAAAAATTAAAAATATGAAGTAAAAATTAAATTATGTAGAAAAATAAATTTGGTACTAAGATCTACTAATTAGATCTTAGCATCTACTTACAGTAAAATAAAGAATAATAATTAAAATATAAAAATTAAATTATAATAAAAATAAAAAGCTAAAATCAAAGTGCAAAAAATAAAATTTTTATTAATTAAAATTTTAAAATTTAAATACATGGAATTTAAAAAAAAGTAAAATAGCCTGATCTTTGATCTTGGATCGGCATTGGTGGAAAGATAGTATAAAAACCCAGCTCTTCTTCTTGACACCCATTGCTTTGAAGTAGCTATTAATCTATAGAGTAGCTTCCCTCTGTACCAAAGCTTCACCTTGATTAGAGATGTCGAACTTTGGAGGCCTAAGATCTTATTTATAGAGCTAGGAGGGCTGGAGAGTTTTCTTCTAGGCAATGTGGGACTAAGAAGCTCTTTCATTATCAAAATATAGAGAAATTTGAGTAAAAATTAGATTAAAAGGAGTTCTAGATGAATTCTAATGCTCTAGATGAAATCTAGCCATTGATAGGAATCCAACGGACCAAAAATCAACAAAATCAGATGTGTATCAGCCCAGATTAGGTCAGATTAAATTCTAGCCATTTGATCGCACGTTGATAGAGAAAATCTGATCGCTGATCATGCATCGGGAGTCCTAATTACCACTGAGAGCATTTTGGACTATTGGATCATCCCCTGGATCGAGCGCTGCCATTGGATGGCGATCCGCATGAAGTTTGAAGCTGAAAAATTCCTCCATCATCTGATCTTGACCGTAAGCTACCAGAGCCATCCGATCGCGCCTTTACTGTTGCCATGGACTGTGTGGATCGGCTACACCATACACTGCAACCAATCAGTGCCTCCTATCGTCGAGTGAAAAGTCTAAAATGCCTTGTGAGTCGCGATAGATTTTTTATGAACCCTTTAAGGGTCTAGGTCCACCACGTGTCGCTCTGTGATTCGCTGGTTTTTGCTAAGCTGGCAGTTCACGCTTGGCTCATGGATCGACTAATGGCTTCCATGATCGAGTCGGCTTGCGTGGCTGGCTTGGCATGCTGGCTTGAGCCGACTAAGCCATTTTTCTTTTTTTATTTAATTTTTTTTCTTTTATCTTTAAAAATTCATATCTTCTCCATTTTAACTCTATTTTGCTTGAAACTTATTTTGTTGTGATAAAAAAAAATGAGCTCTTTTCATTGATTATAAAATTTTATTTTTTAATTTTTATTATTTTTTAATTAATAAAAATATTAATTTTTTAAAAATTATATATAAATTAATCATTAATTCTTAAAAATTAAAGTAAATTAATTAATAAATTAATATATTTTTTTGGTGATACTTATCAAAAATTTTCATCTTCAATCAATCTGTTCTCTCAAGCATTGAAGAATCCTTAAGTGCATTAACTCCACGGATTCAAAGAGGCTTTCAATGAACTATAAGGATAACTCTTCTGCTCATTTGAAGGAGCTTTTTGAGTTGAAATATTTTTTTTCCCCTTTCCATGTATTTGATTTTAGTAGGGGCTAAAACTTAGGTTTTGGGATTTTTCTTTTCTTTTGTTTATTCAGATTAGTTTATCTGATTCTTATAAGGATTGTGGTTGGTGAACCTAAAAAAAATCAACTGAATTATTGGATAGTGAGTCCAAAAAACTATCCGACTATAATCTTGAGGGATTATAGTAAAATTCGTAAGAGTTTGCTTGAAAAGTGGACATAGGTACTGGGAGTGCACCGAACCACTATAAAATTCTCTTACTTGTGTGTGCGCTTTGGCTTGTGTCTTGTATTTGCTCTCATATTTGATTCACTTAGGATTTAATCTTTAATCACCGCATATATCTATTTAAATTTTTGAAAATCCAATTCACCCTCCCCTCTTAGCTTGTTCATTTAGGCAATAATTGGGATTAGAGCCTTAGTTCTTTGCTAATTGTTGATTTTATCAACTATAGATAAAGATCATGTCAACCCAACTAGGAGGTTCACCTGCCAAAGGCCAATCCACAAATAGGCCACCTCTTTTCAATGGATCTAACTATACCTACTGGAAAGCTCGCATGCGCATTTTCATTCAAGCCCTTGATTATGACATATGGAGTATCATTGTCAATGGTCCACACACTCCCATAATTATTGTCAATGGCACATCCACTCCTAAGCCGAAGAAGGATTGGGATGAAACGGACAAGAAACTTATCCAATTAAATGCCAAGGCAATGAATGTACTCTATTGTGCCCTTGATGCTAATGAGTTTAACCGAATCTCCACTCACAATTCAGTAAAGAAAATTTGGGATAGGCTTGAGGTCATGCATGAGGGGACAAATCAAGTAAAAGAAACTAAAATTAACATGCTTGTTCACCAATATGAGTTGTTTAAAATAGATCCCACTGAATCTATCACTAGCATGTACACAAGATTCATTGATATCATAAATGGTTTAAAAAGTTTAGATAAAGTTTACACAAATAGTTAATTAGTGAGAAAGATTCTCAGGTCTTTGCCTAGGACATGAAAAGCCAAGGTAACAATCATCTAGGAGGCAAAAGATCTGAACACATTATCTTTAGAGGAGCTCATTGGATCCTTGATGACACATGAGCTAGCCATAAATCGGTACAATGAGGAAGACAACAATAAGAAGAAAATAATAGCATTGAAATCCATGGCTGCTGAAGAAGAAGATGATCTATCCATCAATGAAGAAAATGATGAAGACATGGCCCTGGTGATCAGAAAATTCAATAAATTTATGGAAAGAAAAAGATAAGGATTCAAAAAGAGGAGCTTCATTAGAGGAGAAGCCAGTAGGGAGAAAGAAAGAAAAAAAGAGAAGGATCAGCCCACTTGCTATGAATGCAAAAAGCCAGAACATTTTAGGACTGAATGTCTTGAAGGAATCAGATCTAGGATTTTAGGGCTAGATCTTGAAATCTTTTCTAGATCAGCGATAGAAAACTCAAAATTAATCTAATTAATTTTAAATATTAGATAATTCCTAGATCTAAGACCATATTATATGATTATTTCATGATATTTAAATCTAAAATAAAAAATAAATAAAAAAAAAAGGTTGATCACATTAACCTAGATCTACACTACATCTCATGCATGTATGAAAAAAACCAATAGATCAGATCTATTACCTGAGCGAGTTAGATATTCTAACTTGCTGATCCAGGCTTGAGGATGAAGTTACAAGCTATACGCATGTTCGGCCTTTAGGAGTCGTCCACACGAGCCCACGATCACGATCAGAAATCTAGATGCTGAAAATTAGCATAGTATGCTAGTACTGTGCTGATCTTTCTTCGATGGTTGATCAGATGCCTCCTTTCTTCTAGATTTGACTTTTTGAAAGATGAGGAGGAGAAGAGGTTTTAAATGTGAGACACTCTCAGAAAACCCAAAGAAGAAGGAAGGAAAGAGATGAACACAGCAATCCTAAAAGAAGACCCTCTTCTTCTTCTCTTTGCTCTCACTTAGACACCTAGTTTTGTGTCTATTGAATCTCAATGCCAAAAGGTTCTCTCTCCCTAATTTTTACACACCTCAAATCCCTCTCAAAGGTTTGTAACCCATAAAAATTTTAAGCCAAAATTTATTTAAAATATATAGGAAAAGAAGAGTCCTTATCTAGGTCAAATACTAGACAAAGAAAGGTCAAACAGGGCAAGTCAAGGGGCGCCTAACTCTTGGGCATCCCCTCTATAATTTTTTGGCATGTACCAGCAAGGAAAGACATATAAGAAAAGAGGTTTCTCACATGGAATAAGAGAGAAATTAATTGGGAGAGGGGGTGGCACCTTTTGGAAAGAGTTTGAGTTTGTTAGGATTCTATCTTATAGAATCCAATATCAAAACAAACTTCTTCTTTGACTTGGTCTTCTACCCAATTACCATATGAGAAAGAGAGGGAGAGAGGGGGCATACATGAAGATCAGGAAAAAATTGATTTTTCATGAAAAATACCAAAAAATAGGCATAGGGGGTGTTGGGACTAAGGTGGCACAAGGAGGAATCCTAGTCTTACTAAGATTCTATCTATGACTTGGTCAAAGTGGTTCCTTAAATCAAATTAAACCAAAACCAACTCAACCAAATTAAATTAGGTTCTAACCTAATTAATGGTTTAATTAAATTAGATTAAATTAAATTTAATTTTGATTTAATTTACTAATCAAATTAGGAAATTGGGTTGACCTAAGTCTTAGTTAGACTAGGACTAATTTTTTCTTGCACTTGACTTATCCAATAAGTCAATTGGACTTGATCCAATCAAGCCTAAACAAAATCTAATTAAATTATATTTAATTAAAATTAATTTTAGCCCATTGGCTTAATCAAATTAAGTCAATTAGCAATCAAATTGCTAATCAATCCTCCTACAACACTTGCACTAGGTTAAACATCAATCGTATTGATCGTTTAACCCTAGAATGATTCTTAATCATTGATCAACCATCCAATCAAATCATAAGCTCTAATGTGTGTGACCTCATAGGTCTGAATGTAAGTCAGTGGTATAGAAATAAATTTTTATATCAATCAAAGTGACCATCTAGCAATGATATCCGACGATCGGATAGGTTGAATGTGTAGAACACCATCCTTAGAATCCATGCGGATGTAGTTTTCATATAATTCATCTTCTTAATCAAAATGCTCGTAGGATACCTCAGAGTTCAACTGTCAACTCTGATTAGATTGTCCATATTGTATTTCAAAATATCAAATCCATCTAATAGGTTATCCTGGCCAAGATTTTGCTATATTGAAATATAGTGATATATTCTTCTCCAACTCTTACAGTGGTCAATTCCATCTTGATCACACATCGACTTTGCAAGTACTTAACTATGCCCAGAAGTCTTTCGTTACTGAATTAGAAATTTAGTTAGTCCAATACCAAAGCATAATGAGTTGCTTGCAAGTCACTAAGGTGATCTTAGGTCTAAGGGACACTTATATCTATATCCCAATAGAGACATCCTCGATAACAGAATGCTCTAGAGTTGGTCACGTTCAATGATGATGTACTCATACATCTCACCTGTATGCTATACTAGTATCTTCATACTCCTTGATTAAGAGGATAATCAACTTATATGGCATACAGTGACCTATGCTCGATAGACACTATGGTCCTATTTAACAGCCGATCATTTGGTCGTGAACTGATTTAAGAACTAATCGATAAATCTTCTCTTTATCAAAACTAAATAGTCCTAAGGACTTCATCACAAAAATAGAGTTTGTTAGAAGATGAAGACTTATGATGAAAAATATGCCAAAGTATTTTATTTATTAATAATCAATTACATATATAAAGTAGCTCAACCGTTAATAGGCTAACAATTGACTTTTGAAACATAATTTTCAACATGTCCTCAGTTGAAGAAAGGGCCAAAAAGAACAAAAAAGAAAGCCATGATAGCAACTTGGGGTGATAGTGATGAGTCAAGCTCGGAGGAAGAAAATCGAAACAAAGCAAACTTGTATTTCATGGCACAAGATAATGAGGTATCCTGCACTCTTGATTCATATTTTATCTTTGATGAATTTCAAGATGCTTTTTATGACTTAATGAAAGATTTCAAAAAGATTAGCATAAAAAATAAAAGTCTTAAGAAAATGACTCAAACACTTTTGAAGGAAAGGAAGTGGTAATTAGTGGCAACAACAAATTAAAAGAAGAGAACAAAATTTTAAAGGATGAATTGGATAAATTAAGATCTTTAGTTGATAAATTCACTTGTAGTTCAGAAAAACTGCAAATGATCTTAAATAATCAAAAAGAAGTCTATGATAAAGTTGGACTAGGATATAAACCTAAAGGCAAAACTAAATTTTTAAAAAATTTCTTCACTGCACATACTTCAATTGGCACCTCTCACATCATCTGCTTTAGATGTAAAAAGGTAGAACATAAAGCATTTGAATGTAATACTTCTAAGTTCAATGGAAAAACTATTTAAAAGATTTGGGTTCCAAAAGGAATCATGTATACTAACCCTAAAGGACCCAAGAAGACTTGGGTACCTAAAACCATCACTTGATTATTTGTGCAGGAATGTCTTGCAGCCTAAGGATCAAAAAAGGAGTGGTACTTAGATAGCGGCTGCTCAAGGCATATGTCGGGTGATAAGCAACAATTCATCATTCTTGAAAGAAAGGATGGGGGAGTAGTCACCTTTGGCGATAACGGCAAAGGCAAAATTATTGGCTACGGTAAAATTCAGATTACTCCTATCACTTTTATAGATAATGTATTGTTAGTTGATAACTTAAAACATAACTTGCTTAGTATTAATCAATTTTGTGATAAAGGTTTTAAAGTTTCTTTCGAATCTTCTTTGTGCAAATTATCTAGTTCCTTGGATGATAGTTAAAATTTATTGGATTTAGGTGTGGCAACGTCTACATGGTAAACCTTAATGAAATTGCCATGAAGAGTGGCTAATGCCTAGTTGCAATGAATGCTAATATAAAGAAAACTAGATGGCTTTGGCACCAAAGGTTAGGTCATGCTAGCATGCATACTCTTTATAAATTGCATAATAAGAACTTAGTTAAGTGGCTACCAAAACTAGATTTCAAAATTGATCATGTTTGTGATGCTTGCCAATTTGGAAAACAAACTAGGGGGAGTTTCAAATCCAAAAATGTGATTTCAACTTCTAGGCCCCTTGAATTAATTCATACGGACTTGTTTGGACCTACTAGGACCACAAGCCTAGGAGGAAAGAAATATGGTCTAGTAATTATTGATGATTACTCTCGTTTTACTTGGATTTTGCTTTTAGCTCACAAAGATGAAGCATTTTCAATGTTTTCAAAGTTTTACAAGAAAATTATAAATGAAAAGAACTTTACTATGGTATGTATCCATAGTGATTATGGCACAGAATTAGAAAATAAATACTTTGAAGAATTTTGCAATGAACATAGCATTGAACATAATTTTTTTGCACCTAGAATCCCTCAATAAAATGGAGTTGTTGAAAGAAAGAATAGAACCTTAGTTGATATGGTCCGTACCATATTATGTGAAGAAAATTTACCCAAATATTTTTGGGTTAAAGCCATTAACACAACATGTTACATCCTAAATATAATTTCTATTTGCCCGATTTTAAAGAAAACCTTTTATGAGCTTTGAAAAGAAAAAAGATCTAACATTAATTATTTTCATATTTTTGGTTGCAAATATTTTATTCATAATAATGGTAAAGATAATCTAGGTAAATTCGATGCTAACACAGATGAGGGTATATTCCTTGGATATTCTATATCTAGTCAAGCATATAAAGTTTTCAACAAACACTCTTCGATTGTTGAAGAATCTATTCATATCATTTTTGATGAAGCTAACAATCAATCTTCGAGAAAGAAAGACATTTTTGATGATGATATAGAAATTCTTAAAGATGGAATGAAGGACCTAAACTTGAAGGATAATAACATTCAAGACAAAGACAAATCTATAATAATCTTGGAACAAAGCCATGATGGTGAGAATGAAGCAACTGATGATCATAGGGATCTACCCAAGGAGTGGAGGTATGCACATAATCATCCAAAAGAATTGATATTAGATGATCCTTCACAAAGGGTAAGAACTAGATCCTTTTTTAAGGATACATTTGATTATCTTGCATTTGTTTCTCAAATAGAACCTAAAAATATAGAAGAAGTTGAACAAGACCCTAATTGAATGCTAGCCATGCAAGATGAACTAAATCAATTTGAAAAAAATAATGTATGGACTCTTGTAAGCAGACCCATTGATCATCCAATAATTGGCATAAAATGAATATTTAGAAATAAATTGGATGAACATGGTAATATTGTAAGAAATAAAGCTAGACTAGTTGCTAAGAAATATAATCGAGAAGAAGAAATTGACTTTGATGAAACATATGCACCTATAGCAAGATTAGAGGCAATTAGATTATTACTTGCTTTTGCTTGTTATATGAATTTTAAACTATTTCAAATGGATGTGAAAAGCACCTTTTTGAATGGTTATATTGCTGAAAAATTTTTTATAAAACAACCTCCTGATTTTGAAAATCACTCACTTTCCAACCATATGTATAAATTAAACAAAGCTCTTTATGGACTTAAGCAAGCACCTAGAGCATGGTATGAAAGATTGAGCAAATTTTTACTACATAATAATTTTATTAGAGGAAGTGTTGACACCACTCTATTTTTTTTAAAAAAAATAATGATCTTCTTATGGTTCAAATATATGTGGATGACATCATATTCAGAGCTACTAATAAAATTCTTTGTCAAGCTAAGTTGATGTAGGACGAATTCGAAATAAGCATGATGGAGGAGCTGAACTTCTTTCTTGGATTACAAATCAAACAATCAAAGGAAGGCATCTTTATCAATCAAATAAAGTACATCAAGGAGATGCTAAAGAAGTTTGGCATGGAAAATGAAAAAGAAATCGGCACTCCCATGAACCCCTCATGCAAACTTGACAAAGACAAGAATGGTAAGAATGTGAATGAAAAGCTCTATAGAGGTATGATAGGATTCCTACTTTATTTAACTGTAAGTAGACCTAATATACTATTTAGTATATGCAAGTGTGCAAGATTTTAATCTAACCCTAAAGAATCATACTTACTAGCTATTAAGAAAATTTTTAGATATTTAATTTACACATAACTTAGGACTTTGGTACTCAAAACAATCATCCATTGAATTGATTGGATACACTGATACAACTATGGAGGATGTAGAATTGATAGAAAGAGTACCAGTGGCACTTGCCAATTTTTAGGATTGAACTTGATCTCTTGGTATAGCAAAAAATAAAACTCTATAGCACTATCAATAGCTGAGACCAAATATGTTGCTGCGGGGAGTTACTGTGCTCAAATACTTTGGATCAAGCAGCAACTCGAAGACTTTGGAATTAAGCAAAACAAAATTCCTATTAGATGTGACAACACTAATGCCATAAACTTGATAAAAAATTTCATTCAACATTCAAGAACTAAATACATTAAAATTAGACATCACTTCATTAGAGATTAAATACAAAATAATAAATTATGTTTGAATTTGTCACAACTGAAAGTCAATTAGCTGATATCTTTACAAAATCTCTAAATGAAGATAGATTCTCAAAAATCTGGGGTAAACTTGGTATTTATGATCCTCTTTAATAATGCTTAATCTTAAATTTATTGGATCATTTTTGACCTCCTTCCATCATTCCAACACCCCTTTTCACATCCTAAAAATTCAAGAAAAATCAGCTTGAAATTCCTCATATATTCTGATTTTTTCTTCCACTCTAGAAGTCTTGGGTTTTTCATGAGATCTTTCGGCTGGATTTTAAGGCCTCTCACACGAAATGTGAGAGCTCTCGAAGTTTTTGAGATGTCTCATCGTTAAGATGAGAGCTCTCGATTCATGTGGGCCCTCTTTCTAAAATCGGTCTATGAGAGGTCCCCTATTCCATTCTTTCATTTCACTCATCTGAGACCTCTCTATTTTCTCCAAAACTCTCCTCCTTTCCTCAAAAACCCTTCGAATCATCCTCTCTTGTCCATTCCCTCCAAACCTTGGCCCCCAATGGCTCCGAAGAAGAGATTGCTCGCCGCTTAAAGACCCTCTATCATGCCATCGACTGAATCTAGGGCTAAACGATAGTGCGACATGGCTCAATCATCTCCATCTACTTCATCATCTCATGCCCGACTTTTCGTTGCTACTAGGACAGTTCCAACGGGCTGCTGTGTGGACATCGCTTACCTTGATCGGGAGCACTTCCATATTGAATCTTGGATCTGGCAGTAAGGTTGGAAAAAACTCTATACCCTAGAGGTAAACATTTATCTAGATTTAATAAGAAAATTTTTTGACTACATTAGTTTTGAGCATGGGTTGAAGGTGGAATCTATTGTGAAAGGAGTGCATATTTCTTTAGATGAGAGAAAAATAGGGCAGCTCCTTGAAGTGCCTAGGGCTGGGATCAGTAACCTAAACTTATTTGATAAAATTGAAGCCCTTAAGTGTGCCTTAGAAAGGGAAAAGGTTGATGAAAATGTTCAACTTATTTCACATCTTTTTTCGATCAAAATGAGATTACTGCTGTCCTTTGTCAGTTATATTATTTTTCCTAAAATTGGAAGACATGACTAGGTTGAAAAAAGAGAACTTGGAGTCATGTTCTTTATGGTGATTGAAACTTCCATCAGCTTTTTCTCTCTCATGCTACAACAACTGAAGGATACAGCCAGCAAGAGCAAGGCATGTTTATCCTATGGAATGATTTTTATTTTAATCTTCAAGGACTTTCAAGTTAATCTAAAAGGTGAAGATTTCAAAAAGTTGGCTCACACGGACTACATCAATAAGAAAATATTGAACTGGATGAAATTTGGAAAGAAGGATGATAAATGGGTGAGGATAGATGATCGTGCTACAATCGAGCTCGAAGAACATAGATCTCCACCCCCTTCGCCATCACCATCTGCTGGACCCTCCCTCACTACACTAGGGTCTCCAAACTCTCCTCAGGTGCATCCTTGTCCTGCTCTAGCTCCTCTTCTAGCTTTTGATTAAGATTTATTAGTTGAAAGGGTGGTAGAAGAAGTGGTTTAGAAAGTATCAAAAAGGTTTAAGGATATACTATCCAGTATGAGGCATCAACTTTTAGTAAGCATTGAAGAGCAAAGGATATCCACTGAGGATCAAATAGAAATGCTTAGTCAATAAATCAGTGAACTATCTCAAATGTTAGAAATTTTGGAGGAGTAGCATTAAACATCAGCTCAAATTGAACTACTCCTATCCGATAATGTTAGGATTGCATAGAGACTTGAAGAGAATATTATTGTTCAGTGCACCATAGCTGAAGTCCTCATTTCCACTCTATGGTAGATTTTGAGTCAGACTTCTTCTTCTTCTAGACCATCATCTTCTTCTAGACCATCACCATCTCCTAGACCTGCTCCTCACTTGTCCTCAACTAGACCTAAATCTTCATCTGAACCCATCGTTGAGTTCCTCTCTGATGAGGACTATGTCTAGTTTCTCTTTTATTTTAACTTTTGATTTAGGTATATTGGTATGAGATTTATTTTTTATAAACCAACATACACCTCTAACTATATAGTATTAAATCTTGAAATGGAATCAATCTTTTTTATATTCTTGCATTCTTTATCTTTTTTATGATCCTTTCATTGTTGTGATTTTGATGATGACAAAAAGGGGGCAAAATATTAAAAGAAAATATGCAAATGTATAATCAATTCAAACTAAAATACAAAAAAGGAGACCTTTTAGAAAATGAATTGTTTGAATTGATCAAATGCAAATCTTATTTATTTCATATTATTCATTTCATAAGAGCATACATTAAGGGGGAGAATAATTATTCAAATCTTATTCATTTCATGAGAGCATACATTAAGGGGGAGCTTCAACACAAAAACTTTGCATTCATTAGTTTATGACATTCATATTTCTTATAATCATTTTATGGATTGCTTAATATTTTGTCACCATCAAAAAAGGAAAGATTGTTGAACCCTCTAAGTGATTTTGATGATGACCAAATATTAAAGCAAATGATTATTAATATATTTTATTTTAAGTATTCCAATGTGAAGAAAGAGAGCTCTTTGACCAAAACAAGAAAGATATTAAGTGAAAATCAATCAAAATTCAAATCTTCTTGTATGGAGCGAAAATTTTCTCAAAATCACTTTGGAGCAGTCTTCGAGATATCTCAAAATTTTTTCGAGAGCTTTCAAGTGGACTAGCATGCCCCAAGCACTGTTCTGGTATGATTTTAAGAGGTCTTGAGAGAATCTTGAGAGCTCTTAGTCTTAGATGATAAAAACCTAGTTTCTATGTCCTGAGAGCGGAGGTCTCGCAGGATTTTTGAGAGGTCTTATGGTCTCTATGAGACATCTCATTCAGAACCAAGAGGTCTCGATTTTAGATGAGCCATTTTTTCTAGAAAGATGATTTTTCATAAGACTAAAGGTGAGAGCTCTCCTGTTCAAATTGAGAGGCCCCATAACTTGGCGAGACATCTCACAACAGATCGAGAGGTCTCGAGACTCGATGATAACTTTTTGATGGGGTAGTCCAGATCAAATTTTTTCGACTCTAATGGCTAGTTGCTGCTCTCCAACATTTAGATTTTGCTTTTTCTATGCTCCAATCATCACCAGAAGAGAGAAAATGCTATAGATATAAAAGGAAGAAGGCTTATTCATGATCAATCCAAGAAAAATGAGAGAAAAGAAAAATACGCTCTATTCTTGAATGGAAATTCCCATCTTCAATCAATCTGTTCTCTCAAGTATTAAAGAATCCTCAAGTGCATTAACTCCATGGATTCAAAGAGACTTTCAATGAACTATAAGGACAACTCTTCTGCTCATTCGAAGGGGCCTTTTGAGTTGAAATATTTTCATTCCCCTTTCCATGTATTTGGTTTCAGCAAGGGCTAAAACTTGGGTTTTGGGGTTTTTCTCCCCTTTTGTTTATTCAGATTAGTTTATCTAATTCTTGTAAGAATTATGGTTGGTGAACCTAGAAAAAAACCAACTAGATTATTGGATAGTGAGCCAGAAAAAACTATCCGACTGTAATCTTGAGGAAATATAGTAAAATTTTTAAGAGTTTGCTTGAAAAGTAGACTTAGGTACTGGGAGTGCATTGAACTACTATAAAATCCTCTTGCTTGTGTGTGCTCTAGCTTGTATCTTCTATTTGCTCTTATATTTGATTCACTCAGGATTTAATCTTTAATCACCGTATATATCTATTTAAATTTTTAAAAACCCAATTCACACCCCCCTCTTGGGTTGTTCATCTGGACAACATATAATATTTTTTGGATGTTTATATCTTGTTGCTTTTGTTTATTGCATCGCATAATGATAGACCTGTCAATTGATTAATGTACATAATCTCCGACATCCATACATTTATATATAATTATACGAGTGAGAGAATTATGTACAATGATCAAATGATTGATCAATTTGGATAGTTTAAAAATTATAAATAATTCTATAGGTAATTATAGTAATCAAACGGTATGCTAAAGATTTTAAATAAAATTTTGGATAGTATTTTTATTTTTTTCTTCATACACGAGAGAACTAAGGAGAAATGCTATCAAAATTTTATTCGATCTATATTGCATATCGTTTGATTACTGTAATAAATCTATAGAATTAATGCAATTTCTGAATGGGATAGGACCTATCTTTACCTATTAGTTGGTGATAGGATGTATTTATTGCATATCTAAAAATGATATTTAATGTGAGTTCCACACATGATATTTATTTCAATCATTGTTTATGATGTATTTTTTTATTTATAATGCATATTTGTTTATAATGCATTAGTATATAATTTAAGTTTCATACATGATTTAATTATAATATCATCATTTTTAAAATGGATAAGGGGTGGATGAAATTTTGTAGGCTCTCATTAGAATATGAGGCTGGACTTCAAAAAATTCTTGATTTTGCTATAGAAAAATTTGGAGACCATAGACTGATCTAATATCCTTATAAAAATTGTATGGATGGACTGTGGCTACCTCGTCAAGATGTAAATGATCACCTTACTATTTATGGCTTTAAAGTCAGTTATGAAATTTGTTGGGACAAACATGATAAGGATAGGCCACAAGGAGGCGATCGACATGATGGAGAAGTGGAATAAATGGTTCATGATATTTTTTTGTTTGTTGGCCATAATGATGGTGCATCTACATCCATGTCTAATCCTATGGTTGGTGGAATGACAAACAGTGAGGATGTAGAAAAGGTCCGCAAGTTGATGGAGGATACTAATATTTCGTTGTATCCCGGATGTGAAAGATGCCGAAGCTAGAGTTCTTAATCTGGTTGTATCATGCAAAATACTCCAATGGGTTCAGTAATAATGGAGTGAACTGCATACTAGAGCTTTTGGGGGACATTCTTTCGGATAATGCATAAATTTTGAAGAATAATTATGAGGCATCGAAGATTATTGAACAACTGGGCTTTACTTACACCAAGATACATACATGTCCTAATGATTGCATGTTCTATTGGGAAGGGGATGTCAACCAAAATGAGTGCACGAGATGCGGTGTGTCAAGATGGAAATAAAATAAAGATGGCATATCAACTCATATACCTTAAAAATTGATGTGGCACTTTTCTTTGATTTCGAGACTATAAAAATTATTTATATCGATAAAGACATCAAAAGACATGAGATGGCATGAAGAGGATCGAATAAAAGATGAGGTATTAAGGCATCCAATTGATGGAGAGGCATGATAGAAGTTTAATGAATTACATCCTGACTTCGCACATGAGATAGGTAATGTAAGGTTGGACTTGTCATGCGATGGTTTCAATCCGTTCAAGCATATGAATATTGTCCATAGTGTATGGCCAGTATTTATTCATGTTTACAATCTTCCACCATGAATGTGTATGAAAAAATCCTTTGCTTTCATGATAGTGCTCATCCTTGGATCGATGGAGATAGGTAATGACATTAATGTTTATTTGCAGTCTCTTATTGTCAAGTTGAAATAGTTATGGAACATTCAAGGTGTTCCAACTTTTGATGCTTTGCTGAATGAGTCATTCTTCATGCATGCAGCGCTTTTGTGGACAATAAATAACTTTCCAGCCTATGCCCTAATGTTGGGTTGGAGCACCAAAGGTGAGCTAGCATGCCTAGTTTGTGGAAAAAACATCCGATCTAGAAGGTTGACACATTGAAGGAGCTTTAGCTATATGGGACATCGGCGTTTCCTCCATCAAAATCATCCATATAGAAGGGATGCAAGCTCCTTCGATGGCACTATTGAAGAAGGTGAGGTGCTTAGTCGGATGTCTAGGAGTGATGTATTGAGAGAGTTGGATGGTCTCAGTGTTGAATTTGAAAAAGGTGATCCGATTGGTGGTAAGAAGAGGAAGCATCGATCAAAGAAAGATGACACACATTTTAATTGAAGGAAAAAGAGCATCTTTTTTGACTTGCCATATTGGGAGATAAACTTACTGCACCACTACTTAGATGTAATGCATATTGAAAAGAATGTGTGTGAGCTCCTATTAGCAACAATCTAGAATATCAAAGATAAGACCAAGGATGATTTGAATTCTCAATTTGACTTGAAAGAATAAGATATTAGAAGATCACTCCATCTAGAGCTGGCAGGGGGAGAATAGTGGAGGCTTCCTTATGTATGCTACGTTATGAATACCTCCAAACAGTCCGTATTTCTTCGTATGTTGGAGAACATAAAGATCCTAGATGGATACTCAAGCAATATATCAAAGTATGTGAATAGTAAGAATGTCAAACTTAGAGGATTGAAGACTTATGATTATCATGTACTAATGCAGGAATTGATCCCAATAGCTATTCATTGTGTGTTGCCAAAAAATATTAGAATGGCTTTTATTCGTCTTTGCAATTTTTATAGAGATATTTGTGCAAAGAGGTTGCTTAAGAAAGACATGAAGAAAATGAAGATAAGGACGGTGACTATATTATGTGATTTGGAGAAGATATTTTCACTATCATTTTTCATGATTATGATGCATCTCACCATGCACCTTGCAGAAAAAAGTTACACTTGGAGGCCTAGTGTTCTATCGATGGATGTATTCTATTGAGAGAAATATTTAAACTCTGAAATCTTATGTAAGAAATATGAATCGCTCGAAGGAATCCATAGTAGAAGATTATTTGGATCAAGAGTATATGAATTTTTGTATCATGTACTTAAACAAGCTCGAGACATGTCATAATCGGCCAATGAGGAATTAGGATCATCAGTATGAGCCAATTAAGCCTGCATTTGAGTCCATTCCATAGCCAGATGGACTTTTCACTTCATATTGTCTCACTGATTTAAGCATTGAGGAAAGGAATAAGGTGCACCGCTACGTGCTCTTCAACTATGATGTCATTAAGCTGTACATAAGGTGAGTCGCTCAGCCTTATTTATTTCATAATAATTAGAAGAAAATATCCAATTACATCTAAATTTGTTCTTTGGGCATGCAACAAACATAAAAAGATCACAAGAGTAAAATATGGTGCTCTAAGTATGTGGAAGAAAGAAAAAATGCATAGCAAAGAATTTTCTGAATAGTTCAAAGATCATATAAGCGATTATATATTCTTGTTTGGTGCAACTTATTTGAATATGTTTACTAATTAGGTGTTATCTCCTTAATTAGGTATGGAGATTACCACTTGGTGATGTAAGTCCTGAAGTGCGTGCTCTTTCAATGGATCCTAATCATATCATGCGTGAGTATAAACAGCTCATTATTAATGGCTATAGGTTTAATATTCATAGCAGATCCATAAATATGGCAACACAAAATAATGGCATGGTGTTGAGCACCACCACTGGGTGTTATGCTAGCTTGAGGGATTCACAGCCTTGTACGGAGGATTTGAACTATTATGGCATAGTGGAGAAGATAGTCATCTTGGACTATTATTCTAAAGGAAGGATTGCGTTGATGAAGTGCGATTGGTTTGACACTTTGTCACAGTTAGGGATGAAGACTGATGAGTGTGATTTTACTCTCATTAACATGCAACACCATCTCCGCACTGAAGAATCATATATACTTATCTCCCAAGCTAGTCAAGTCTTCTACGTTAGTGATCCCTTGGAGCCTCAATGGGGTGTTATTGTGAGGATGGTGCCTAGGCAGATTTTTGATGATACGAAGTTGATGATGATGTTGGATCATGCATGCAAAGTACTCCTCTAGGATAAAACTTACCTGATACTATCAAGGTCCCAGATATATTTATTAGAAGTGATGGTGATGTACATATTGTAGATGCCACTAGACGATGACTTCAATATTCTAATATAAATATTAGAATCTACTTATTGATGCTATACTAATATTTTTGTTCAACATGTTATATTGGTTAATGTTCATTAACGTTGCAGGTCACGATGGCACCAAAATGCCATTTAGCTTTCACCCCCACCTCTCGACAGACTACGTGGAGCTCTGTATTTGAGTCACAGTTGGAGCATACTCCATCCACCTCCGCATCGGCTGCCCACAGACCATCAACATCTACTCCATTGCCGACATCTACTCCATCGATATTTGAGCCTCCACCATCAGCCACATCTCCGATACATGCTACTACACTGGCATTTGAGTGTACATTTTTATTATCTTATTTATTTATATTTTTATATAGTATCTGTATACTTATATATTTGCATAACATATTTTTATTGTAGGTGCATCATCTAGTAGGATATTTTGCGGTCCCACATGCATGCTGCATGTGTGGAACCACCAACATTAGGTGATGGTGTAATATGATGTGGATGGGATGCCAGTAGGGGAGACCGCATGGGAGATGCATTTCTTTTTTGGAGTACTTGTGAGGTGGTCCAACATCATTCTGATATTTTTCATAAATTGGGGATTGATGGATGCTGGTGTCAGGGATCTGATATGGAAGAAGATATGGGTAAGTGTATCTTAATTATATTTATGCATTTGATATGTTTACACTTTGATTAGAATAATTTGGTAACTAACTTTTGATAACTTTTGTGCAAAAAAGGTATGACTTTTTAGATCATAAGAGGGCTCGAGATGTTCAATTGAAGAAGATTGAAGAGTTGTACCAAGGCTACAAGGTCAAGCTCCATAGAGGATGGCTCGACCACTGATGAGACACTCTAGAGAAGCTTGTTTCTTGGATATAGGACTATCTCCAGAGTCAGTGGGAGGGGATGGTTAGACATTTGAGGAGTCAGAAGTTCAAGATAAAATTTTTAACTTTTGAATTTTTCAATATACTTAAAATTATATTTAAATATTATTTAAATAGTTGTTGTTTATTTGAATACTTGTTAGACTATCTTCCATTAGAATCGGAAGAATCAGGTAGCCCAGGAGTACACGCACACTCTAGGCCGTGAATCTATGGCCAATCATATGCATAGAAAGATAATAAATTTTAAATCTTTATTTATAAATTAAATTAATATTTTTTTATATATTTCTAATAAACTGATCCATTATTATAGCTGATGGAAGAGGGGGTGATGCCCAGCCATAGCGAGATCTTTCGATCTAGCCATTCGGACAAGAAGGGTAGGTCGATGAACACCATGATCGGGAGAATTTTTGTAAGTAATAAATATATTAGTATATATGATCAGTATTATAGTATTTTTTATAAAATTTTATTTGAATTTATAATTATAGGAGTAGTTAGATGTGCTCGCGAGCAAGGGCTCAGAAACCACTAGCCCCCATGACTATCTATCTTAGGTCTTGGGGCCTGAGCACTCTGGAAGAATTCAATGTAGGCCCAGACATATGCCGATGAGCTACTGGTCTGAGGCAAGCATCTCATCACATGCTTCTAGTGTCGTCAGTCGAGAGCAACTTGAGGAGGCATTTGCATGGACAGATCAGGCTATGACATGGGCTGCTCATGCTGAGGAGTGAACATCTCATCTAGAGGGCATCTTGAGCATCATGCTAACAAGGCTCAACTCATATTTTGGAGCAGACTTTATGGGCCTTAAGGACATATTGGCCGATGTTCCAGCTCTAGCCCCTCCAGCTCCTGCTCCAGCTCTAGCTCCTCCAGCTCGTGCTCCATCTCCCAACGATGATGACGACGATGTAGATTTAGGAAACTTTTGATGTTTTTCTTTTTAAAAAATATTATAATAAATTTTATTCGATAATAAAATTAGAGCATTCCAAAAAAATTCTTGTATTTATAATATTTACTTGTATTTTTTATTGTGTTATATATCTCTTTGCATTTATCAGGTAAAATATATAAAAAAATTAAAAATTTTATATTTTTTTATTATTTAAAAGCTACGACAGTGGTTTCAAAATTACTGCCGTAGATGTGCCAAGTGAGGTCATAAGTCATGTGCCAACTGTTGTGTTAAACCTATGGGAATAGTTCAAAAATCGCTGCCATACCTCAGGTTTATGGCAGCGATTTGAAAATCGCTGCCATAGCTTAGGTCTATGATAGTAGTTTGAAAACCACTGCCATAGCTCAGGCCTATGGTAGTGATTCAGGAACCACTGCCATAGGTTCTGTATGGTAGCGGTTCTTGTAACCACTGTAATAACCATTACCGTAGGCCTACAGCGATGACGATAGTGGCAGCGGTTAGAGAACCGCTATCATAGGCTATGATAGTGATTTTTTAGGCTACGACAGTGGTTACGAATCGCTATCGTAGCCTTATTCTGTAGTAGTGATCCCAAAGGTCTCCAAGGGTGTACAATAGCTAAAGAGGATTAGTGGAGATGATGTTTGCATAAGTGGCTATCAGGGTGTGTAGCGATAGTGGGATCGTGCAGGAGGGCATTTCCTGATGTGCCATAGCTTGGATGCACCAAGATAGAGATTGTAAGGATTGGTACGGTGCTCTCAAGCCTTGGAAGGCCATAGGAGGAGTTAGGGTGTTTGCTCTGAAAGACTAGGACAGGTGTGGTCTTAGGGTAAGGATAGGTGTGGATCCTAGGGTGGAGGCGGCATGTAGCCCTCCATGGGCTTGAGGTCCAGGTGTTGAGGATCTTGAGGGGCTTAGTTGGTACTTCAAAGACTTGGAAACACAAGATGGAGCAAGAAATCGACTAAAGGAAGAAGATTACAGAGAAGAAGTAATTTTTGTAGGTTAGTCAGCTCAGACTGAGGCTGGGTCGACTTAGTTAGTCAGCTCAGGTTGACTAGGTCGACCCAATCTTAGGATGGGTCGACTATGTCTTAGGATAAAAATATAGATAGAAAGTAGGTTTTCAAGTCGGTCCAATCTCAGGATGGGTCGACTATGTCTTAGGATAAAATACAGATAGAAAGTAGGTTTTTAGGTGTGTTGGACTAGAATTAACGCAACTGAGTTGACTAAGTGCTAAGACTGGGTCAACTTAGTGCGCAAGCAGAGCTAACAGGTTTTCTATTTGGAGCTAGGGATCTTATGGCCTGGTTTGTGTTGGGTTTGGTGTGTAGAGTGAAAGCAAGGATTTCAAAAAAAAAAAAATGAAATTATAAAATCAAACCCAAAATCTAGGATCATCTTATTAGAATTTAAATCATATAAAATATATTTATAACATAAATGAAGGTATTGGAACATACCTCTGATCACTAAATTCCAACTTGACCTTGATCACCAGTAAGAATTCGTTAGGGGTTCCACCAGGTGCCCACATATTCACCCTCTAATGTTGATCCATACGGAAACTTGATCAAGACACCAGCATCTTTGTTTATTTTAATTAAAATTCTTACGATAAGAACTTTAATTAATTTGGACAAAACCTTCCTTAGCCTTTGCTGTCATCCTTCTTTCCTATCCTTTCTTTGTTTTTTTTCTTGTCTTCCTTTGCAATCTTTCTAAGCCCTTGTCCTAAAGTAGATCTTTTATCTTTAATTAGGACTTGTCTTAATAAGAGAAGGAAGAAAAAAATTGGACAACTATGGAGAGTGGTAAGAAAGAAAGAAGAGTTCTCAAATCACTTGACACTACGGAGTGCGCCCCAATTTATAATGTACGTAGGGCACCTCCTCAAGTTTCTCATGCCTATTCTCATTTAAAATCTCACACCCATTAGCCTATCTCACACCCCTTCAGAAGAAAATATCATATAGAATACATAGAATTAATACGAAGAGGTGCCTTAAAGCAGAAGGACTCTTCGTAAAATTTCTACGTAAGTTTCTTTCGAAGAGTTGCAAGACTTCAATATGTGGCACCATAAAAAAAGGGATGAGATCAAATGAGATGGCCATCCAATGGCCAAGAAAGGGGATGCCTCATCTGAATTTTAGCGAGAAAAAAATTGGTGTGGAAGAGTCAAAGTTTCAAAAGCTTTGACTTGGTTCAAGGAGTGCCTACAAGCAAGGGGGCGGCAAAGACTCTTTGGTTATCTAAAAACCTGATAACCAAGGAAAAGAATAACTAGTAGAAGGACTCTTCTATGCCCTCTCTTCATCTAAAATCATGTAACAAAATTTACGTGAAAAGCTAAGGAAGACTTTGGCGTCAAAACATATCCATGCACCATATGTCCCTAGCGCATGGACCAAATCCCATGTGCTAAAGAAAGAGAGTCTCTGGCATGTGAGTGGCTTATTTATGATACCTAATCTCTTGGTCAGCAAGCCAAGGGTCAACCCAATCAATTAGCTGAATTTGATTTGACTCAAATTGGATTTAATTAGCCCAAATTGGAATCCAATTTGAATCTGATTCGAATCTAGGTGCTAGGATTTGCAATATGTGCTAGCATATTCAACCTGCAAACATTTTCTAATCCAATTAGACCCTTGATCAATTCCCTTTGTGTGTGACCTATTGGGTTCTACATCTAGCTAGCAGTGGGTCCGTATGCGATTTGACCTAATCTGATTAGAACTCAATCAAACCAATTTAGGTCAAAACTAGCTAATCCGATTTAACCAATTAGAATATTTTTTAATTAATAATCAAATTAAATTCTTTAATTCGATCAAACTCATAAGATAAGATTGACATCTAGCAATGTATCATGTCTACCCAGAAGATATGAAATTTTGATAAAAATACCAAAAATATCCTTTAGTGAAACATTACCGTGCAACAAGATCCTTCGATCATCCTACATCTCGAATATGACTCTGTGTAAGAAAATATGTCGAACCCAATATCATATTCATATTTTTCTTAATCTTATGATGATGATTCGATTAATGAAATATTAGAAACCATTTGTAATTTTCATCATGCTTTGGTCAAAGGCTTCCTAAATCATCATTTGATTAAAGCAGGTAGGATGCGATCTTCTCTTACCAGGAGTGATTGATTCCATGTTGACCTACTCACAACCTTCATATATAATCCACCATATCCAGAACACCCCATACATGACTAAGTCATGAATGAGTATGAACCAAAATATGGATTCATATATATAAGGTTCTATGGTAGTCTCAGGTCAAAGGATTACATGCACAACTCCCACTATGAGAACCATCTATTGACATGTAGATAAGATTCCATTAGATTTTCTTGAGTTGGATTAATTCAGTAAACTCATTCTCTAATGAGCACCCATATTTTTGTATTAGTGTCATACACAAGTGATAGTGAGATCAATCATCCTTTCATCAAGCATATATTGGATGTGCTAGTCTTTTCAAAAATATTAATCTCCAACTCAATGTTCCATCGACTAGAAATATTTTAAATTAGGATTTTGAGGTTTTAGGTCTCACAAGTATGATCTCATCATAATCATATGATGAAATAAATAAATAATCTTAAATAAATAATTTATGAGGTTCATCATAATCTTAAATAAATAATTAAGATGCAGCATATGATGAAATAAATATCTTTATTTATTTGAAAATGTTATTACATGAGTTTGGAAGACAAAGAATAGCCTATCAAAATACAAATTTTGATTGGCTTGAGGGCATATTCCATTCAATCTCTCACTTGTACTAAAGCCAATTATTCTTATATTTTAACCCATACAATCAAGATGGCAATCGAATTGCTGCTATAGTAAAGCTTTAGTGAATGGGTCTGCTATGTTGTTCTTTGTATCTACTCAACACCTTATCTTTCAATAATTTCACGAATGAGATGGAAGCATCTCAGAATGTGCTTGGATTTATGATGAGACCTTGGTTCCTTTGCTTGAGCAACTGCTTCAATATTATCATAATAAAATGGTACTGGGTTCTTAATTTTAGGAACAACAGCCAATTTAGTAATGAACTTCTTCATCCAGATAGCTTCCTTGGTGGCTTTACTTGTAGCTATGTACTTTGAGTCAGTGGTTGAGTCAGCTACAGTTGGCTGCTTGGTACTCTTCTAACTCACTGCTTTACCATTCAAAATAAAGATATATCCTAAAATAGATTTGCTATTATCTAGATTTGATTGAAAACTAGAGTCAGAATATCCTTCTAGTTTGAGATCAGATCCATCATATACTAGAAAAATATCCTTAGTCCTTCTCAAGTACTTAAGAATATTTTTCACAGTTTTTCAATGATCCTCTCCTAGATCAGCCTGAAATCTATTGGCTATGCCTACAGCATAAGCAACATTAGGCCTGGTACATAACATGGCATACATTATTGATCCTATAGCTGAAGTATAAGGAATATAACTCATTCTATTTCTCTCTTTAGGTTTCTTAGGAGACATCTTCTTAGAGAGATGTATGCCTTGACTCATAGGTAAGTAACCTCTTTTACTCCCATCCATACTAAACCTTTGCAGTATTAAGTCAATGTACCTAGACTAGGACAAGCCTAGCATCCTCTTAGATCTATCTCTATAGATCTTTATTCTAATTATAGGATGCTTCTTCCAAGTCTTTCATGGAAAACTTATTTGATAGCCATAGCTTGATCGATTGTAACATTGGGATATCATTTCCAATGAGGAGTATGTGATCTACATACAGAACCAAAAAAACTATGGCACTCCCACTAGTCTTCTTGTACACACATGATTCATCCACATTCTTGATGAAAGCTAAACTCTTTGACTGTAACATTAAAGTGGATATTCCAACTTCTTGATGCTTGCTTTAATCCATAAATGAATTTTTTAAGCTTGCATACCTGATTTGGTCTCTCATTTGAGATAAATCCCTCTGGTTATGACATGTAGACCTCCTCCTCAAGAAAACCATTATGGAAGGTGGTCTTCACATCCATTTTCCATATTTCATAATCATAGTATGCTGCTATTGCAAGCATAATTCAAATAGATTTGAGCATGGCAATAGGTGAAAATATTTCTTCATAATCAATATCCTGTTTTTGCCTGAAATCCTTAGCCACTAATTTGGCCTTATAGATTTCAACTTAACCATCTGCTCCAATCTTTTTCTTATAGATCCATTTGCACCCAATAGGATTCACACCCTCTGGTGTATCCACCAAAGTCCATACTTTGTTGGTGTACATGGAGTCCATTTCGGATTGCATGGCCCCTCTGGTTGTGACATGTAGACCTCCTCCTCAAGAAAACCATTATGGAAGGCGGTCTTCACATCCATTTGCCATATTTCATAATCATAGTATGTTGCTATTGCAAGCATAATTCAAATAGATTTGAGCATGGCAATAGGTGAAAATATTTCATCATAATCAATACCTATTTTTGCCTAAAACCCTTAGCCACTAATCTGGCCTTATAGATTTCAACTTGACCATCTGCTCCAATCTTTTTCTTATAGACCCATTTGCACCCAATAGGATTCACACCCTCTGGTGTATCCACCAAAGTCCATACTTTGTTGGTGTACATGGAGTCCATTTTGGATTGCATGGCAACCAGCTATTTATCGGAGTCCCTACTCATGACAGCTTCCATATAGGTTAGAGGTTCATTATTTTCAATGACTTAGGCTTCATTATTCTCAATAATAAATCCAAACCTCATAGGTGCATGTCGCACTCTATTAGACCTATGGATTGGAGTTGTATGTTCTGGTTCTTTCTTATTTATGTATTTATTTGCTTGAAAAATATCTATTTATTTTTTTTGAACTTCACTAAGTTCAATGTTTCTCCCACTGCCTCTTTCTAGAATGAATTCTTTCTTCATGAAAGTGGCATGCCTACTTACGAACATCTTTTGTTTAGTAGGATGGTAGATTAGATATCCCATACTATCTCTAGGATATCCTACAAATAGACATCTATCTGCTCTAACATCAAGCTTATGTCCAATTTATTTTTTTACATATGCTGGACAACCCCATATCTTAAGATACTTAAGATTAGATTTTTCTCTTCTCCATATCTCATATGGAGTGCTAGATACAGACTTAGAAGGTACTCTATTCAAGATATATACCATGGTCTTTAGGGTATGATCCCAGAAGGAAATAGGTAATTCTATGAAGCACAACATGGTCCATACCATATCTAATAAGGTACTATTTTTTCTTTTGGCTACACCATTTAATTGCGGTGTATAAGGAGGGGTCCATTCCGAGAGATTGCCCTTTGCTTTAAGATAGTCTAGAAATTCATTAGACATGTATTCTCCTCCCCGATCAGATCGAAGGATTTTTATACTCTTTCTAGTTTGTTTCTCGACCATACTTTAATATTCTTTAAATTTATCAAAGACTTCAGATTTGTGTTTCATAAGATACACATATCCAAACCTAAATAAGTCATCAGTGAATGTTATAAAATAAGAGTATCCGCCTCTGACCTGAGTTATCATAGGACCACATACATCTATATGTACAAGTTCTAATAACTCGCTTGTCCTTTCTCCATGTCCATTAAATGGAATCTTGGTTATTTTGCCCATGAGACATGATTTATAAGTTTTTAATGATTCATAATCATAAGGATTAAAGAATTTTTCTTTGTATAGCTTGTTAATCTTGGTCTCACTAATATAACTAAGTCGACAATGCCAAAGTAAAGTATTATTTATATCTTCTTTCTTATATTTTCTATTTTCATCAACATGAAAATTATTGTCATCCAAACATAGAGTCAACAAGCCATTATTAAAAATGCCAGAACATATTATTTCATTAAAATATTTGATTGAGTAACCATTGCTTGTTACATCAAGACTATAATCTTGTTTTAATAACAAGGGTATAGATAATATTTCTAATGATCTTAGGCATATAACAATAATTTGTCAGCTCTAATATCATTCCAGAAGATAACTTCAATATATTTGTCCCTACAGCTACTTGGATGGACTCTCCTCTAGCGCCATAGAGCTCGAAGTCATCTTTATTTAAACTCCTAAGTTTTTATAGCCCCTACAATGATTTGCAGATATGAAACTCATAGCTGATATCCAATATCCAAGAGTTTGAAATGAAAATATTTAATGATAAAATTTTATGTATCTCATACATACCTTTTGGTGCAACATTTGTACCAATCTTCATAGTTGCAAGGTAAGGCTTGTAATTTCTCTTCCAATGACCTGCTTTACCATAGTAAAAATAGGTCATTTGTTCGAAGGCTTTCTTCTTTTTCTTATTTATACCATCTTTAGTGTTCAGCCTCCTCTTAGAACCTTTTTTGCCTGCCTTCTTCTTGAAGATCCCATCTATAAGAAGAAGAGGAGCCTTATCCTTCTTGATATGGCTCTCTGCTATTTTAAGCATATTTAACCTCTCAGACAAGAAAGTATGTAGTTTGTTCATGTGATAGTTCATGATAAACTAAGAAAATAATTTCAAGAGTGATTGCAGTATTTGATCCTGACTCAACTTTCCATCCATAACAAAACGTAATTGACTTAATCTAGTGCTTAAATCAATTACCATCAGAACATGATTTTGTATGGATGAACCCTCTACCTTCTTAGCATAAAATAACTACTTAGATACCTCATATCTAGCAGTCCTACTCTACTCTTCATAAAGTTCTTTTAGATTGATCAATATGGATTGAGTATTCATGCCATCATATTGCCTTTGTAACTTGTTACTCATGAAGGCAAGTATGATGCACTTAACAGTAAGAAAATCATTTTGCCACATCTTATATATGAACTTTTCTTCCTCTGTAGCATCTTCTCCTAATGGCTCAAGATCACGGGCATTAAGAATATAGGAGAGTTTTTCTTGACTAAGTAATATTTTTAAGTTTCTCAGCTAATCCACATAGTTAGGACTAGTCAACTTATTTGAATCCAAAATTGAACGTAGTGAAAGTGAAGATGCCATTTATTTTACATAATAAAGAACATTATATAAGCAAATAACTCATGATAATGAACATAATTAAATTAGGACTTTAATTTAATTATGTCTTTCACTATTTTATCAAATATCATAATCCTTAAATATGATAATCAAGAAAATCTAATTATTTTTTTTAGTGGGATTGAGATCCTAATTTCTTATAAAAAAGTCTTATGGTTGCACAACAAATCTTTTTATAAGTTCAAAGGTAGAAAACTCTTTTCAATTGCATCTCATGCAATTCTTAATATATTCTTGGCCTCTAAAACATTAATAGCTTTATGTTAGCACAACAAACTATAATATTTTAGTTAAGTAAGACCCTTCATTTCTATACAGTCATAATAAAATATAACTATCCTTGTGGTTACACAACAAAGCAGTATATCCAAAATCCCATAAGCATCATTATGCACCAGATCAATATTACATCAGTTTCATAATCGATCTTGTGGTTGCACAACAAATCTAATATGGTTTATGACATAATAATAAACTAGCATGAAGGAAGGTCTTTAATGTAGTGAATCAAAAGAATCCATCCGTCGAGTTGGCTTGGTCCACAGTCGAGCCGGCTCGATAGCGTCTGGTTTGAGCACTACTTTCTGTCCATCTGAGAGAGCTGGCTTGATCTCCTTCTAAGCTGGCTTGGCTACGTATCCGAGCCACCTCGATTGCATATTGGATCCAAATTTTAATAGCAAAGCCTAAGCATCCAATCTAGAATTAAACCAATCAAATCAGCCAGGTAAGTGGGAGAGACGTGGGGGTCCTTCTGTTGCTTTCCTTAGACACCAATGAATTGGCCAGGTCAAAGAACGGAATCAATTAAAAATCATGTTTTCTTTACCAATCATGAACTACTTTCCTAGACACTAATTGATCAATTTTATATCTAGATTGGTTCTGCTATCAATTGATTGCACTACAATTTAATATAATTTTTATAAAGGACTTTAAATGGTCTCTTTGTACATTCTAATTTAAAAACATACTGAACATAAGAATATATATCAATCATGATATATAACAAACATATTAGCATATATAATCATTCTAGGACAACCATTATCACATTGTGAATATTTGTCACTATGCCAGGGCAACCTTATAGAATGATATACATCATAATCTAATTAAAAAAAATTAAACATGATCTCATCATATTAAAAACATGCTAAAATTTCAAATATGATCATATCATATTAATAATTTTTTCATTAAAACATAAATATAATAACATATGATTTAGTCTAATAAGGTTTGCTCTGATACCACTATTGGGTTTGGTGTGTAGAGCGAAAGTAGAGATTTCAAAAAAATAATAATAAAATCATTAACCAAACCTAAAACCTAGGACCATCTTATTAGAATTTAAATCATATAAAATGTATTTATAACATAAATGAAGGTATTGGAACATACCTCTGATTGCTAAATTCCAACATGACCTTGATCACCAGTATTAGTTCATCAGGGGTTCCACTAGGTGCCCACATGTTCATCCTCCAACATTGATCCAATAGAAACTTGATCAAGACATCATCACCTTTGTTTATTTTAATTAAAATTCTTACAATAAGAACTTTAATTAATTTGGGCAGAACCTTCCTTAGCCTTTGCTGTCACCCTTCTTTCCTATCCTTTCTTATTAATTTTTTTTTTATCTTTCTTTGCAATCTTCCTAAGCCCTTGTCCTAAAGCAGATCTTTTGTTCTTAATTAGGACTTATGCTAACAAGAAAAGAAAGAAAGAAATTGAACAACTATAGAGAGTGGTAAGAAAGAAAGAAGAGTTTTCAAATCACTTGACACTACGGAGTGCATCCCTATTTATAATGTACGTAGGGGCCTCCTCAATTTTCTCATGCCTATTTTTATTTAAAATCTTACTTCCATCAGCCTATCTCAAGCCTCTTCAAAAGAAAATGCCACACAGAATACATAGAATTAATATGAAGAGGTGCCTTAAAGCAGAAGGACTCTTCGTAAAATTTCTATGTAAGTTTCTTCCGAAGAGTCGCAAGACTTCAATATGTGGCACCATAAAACAAGGGATGAGATTAGACGAGATGGCCATCCAATGGCCAAGAAAGAGGACACCTCATCTAAATTTTAGTGTGGAGAAAATTAACATGGAAGAGTCAAAGTTTCAAAAGCTTTGACTTGGTCCAAGGAGCGCCTACAAGCAAGGAGGCGGCAAAGACACTTAGGTTATCCAAAAACCTGATAACCAATGAATAGAATAACTAGCAGAAGGACTCTTCTATGCCCTCTCTTCATCTAAAATCATGTAACAAAATTTACGTGAAAATCTAAGAAAGACTTTGGCATCAAAACATATCCATGCACCACATGTCCCTAGCACATGGACCAAATCCCACGTGCCAAAGAAAGAGAGTCTCTAGCATGTGGGTGGCTTATTTATGACACCCAATCCCTTGGTCAGCAAGCCAAGGGTCAACCCAATCAATTAGTCAAATTTGATTTGACTCAAATTAGATTTAATTAGCCCAAATTGAAACCTAATTCGAATTCGATTTGAATCTAGGTGCTAGGATTTGCAATATGTGCTAGCATATTCAACCTGCAAATATGATCTAATCTAATTAGACCCTTGATCAATTCTCTTTATATGTGATCCATTGGGTTTTATATCTAGCTAGTAGTGAGTCTGAGTGCGATTGGACCTAATCTGGTTAGAACTCAACCAAACTGATTTAGGTCAAAACTAGCTAACCCGATTCAACCAATTAAAATACTTTCTAATTAATGATCAAATTAAATTTTTTAATTTGATCAAACTCATAAGACAAGATTGACGTCTACCTATTTATCATATCTATCTAGAAGATATAAAATTTTGATAGAAATACCAAAAATATCCTTTAGTGATAAGTTATCGTGCAACAAGTTCCTTCGACACCCTGCATCCCGAATATGACTCTGGGTATAGAACTATGTCAAATCCAATATCATATTCATATTTCTCTCAATCTTATGATGATGATTTGATTAATAAAATATTAAAAATTATTTTTAATTTTTATCATGCTTTGATCAAAGACTTTCTGAATCATCATTTGATTGAAGTAGGTAGGATGTGATCTCCTCTTACCAGGATTGATCGATTCCATGTTGACCTACTCACAACCTTCATATATAATCCACCATATCCGAAACATCCCATACATGACTAAGTCATGAATGAGTATAAACCAAAATATGGATTCATACAATAAGGTTCTATGGTAGTCTCAGGTCAAAGGATTACATGCACAACTCTCACTATGAGAACCATCTATCGACATATAGATAAGACTCCATTAGATGTTCTCGAGTTGGATAATTCAGTCAACTCATTCTCTAATGAGCACCCACATCCTTGTATTAGTGTCATACACAAGTGATAGTGAGATCAATCATCCTTTGATCAAGCATATATAGGATGTGCCAGTCTTTTTGAAAATATTAATCTCCAACTCAATGTTCCATTGACTAGAAATATTTTAAATTAGAATTTTGAGGTTTTAAGTCTCATAAATATGATCTCATCATAACCCTAAAACCATAGCCCTAATTTATGGGGTTCATCATAATCTTAAATAAATAATTAAGATGCAGCATATGATGAAATAAATATCTTTATTTATTTAAAAATATCATTACATGAGTTTGGAAGACAAAGAATAGCCCATCAAAATACAAATTTTGATTGGCTTGAGGGCATATTTCTTTCAATTTGATTCTAGATATCTTAAGGTCTAGTTTGATAGATCTTAAGATGGATAACTAAGGATTTGGAACTGGGAGTAAGTCTAAGGGATGATGGCATGTGAGACATGGGTGTACATAGGCTTGGTGAGTGCTTTCATATATTGAGTTAGTCTAGAAAAGCTTTTGGTCAAGCCTATTGGCTATGTATTTATACATAGATTGTATAAGAATTTCATTGGGACAAGTGGAATATAAATCTTTTCTCCCTTAAAACCTCCTCTCTCTCTCTCTCTCTCTCTCACTCTTTCTCAAGGGTTGCCGTCCTAAGGTTCCTAGAAGAAAACCTAGAGGGAGGGGCACTTCCCTCAAGCCCTAGAAGGGAGGTGCCCCCATCATAGCACTTAAGGTTGGTGCTGGCGTTTGCTGCCTTCAGAAATTAGATCTATTGTAGATCTTTTTAGGTCCATGTAGAAGATCAGGTGTTCTGCAATATGGTATAGGTAAGGTACCATGGTTTTCTCTAACAATCTTTAGTGCTTCAAGGGCAAATCTTTGATAAGAAGATCTTTTAGCTAGTCATTTTTCCTTCTTTTTTTATGTTCCAGTCTATAGATTCAGTTGTAGGTCTTCTTTTCCATCTATTCATCTTATAGGTCTTCTTTGCCTTCAGCCTCATGGCCCCTCCTAAACTCAAGGAGATTAGTAGCATGGAATCTTGTAGCTCATGTTCTTTTGCTAGTAAGAATAGGGTAACTCGAAAGAAAACCCAAGGTGAGACATTTCGTGGTCAAGGTAGGGCATCCCTAGGACTTAACCATGAAGAATCTCATCTCACTGAATTGAATTTAAAAAGTTTCTGCATTCAATATTTCATTCCTTCATCTTTCAAGCTAATAGCCCCTTAGGACAATAATAGGGTCTCTATCCCACCAAAGGGTTGTGTCACCTTCTACAAGGTGGCATTTCTCTCTGATCTTAGATTTTTCTTTCATCCTTTCTTTTGCAATATCTTAGATTATCCGACTGAAATTGCTCCAAATGGGATTTGGGCAATAATTATATTCTTTATCCTTGTTTGCGATATGAGTAGAATAAGTCCTAGGTGCTTCCTTTTCTGATCTTTTTTCTCTATGATAAGGAGTGGTGGTACTTCTCCCCTAGATCTAGATGTAAGATTATCGACGATCTTCCTTCTTCCATCCATAATTAGAAGAATAGGTATTTTTTTAATTTTTTTTTTTTGGACTAGCCATGGGGCTTCGGTACCATCTGGGGAGAGTCTTGGCTCGAACCAAACAATAACAAGTATTCTCTCAAGGAGGATCTGAAACACTATAAGAAATTGCTCAGTATTCATGTACCGAAGTTCAAGAACTTACTAACTGAGCAAAAATTATTCGATGCATGCATCAGCTGCATCGCTTTCTACCGTATATCTTCATTCTTATATTTTTTGCAATTTTATTAATCTTCATTGCTGAAATATGATCTAATTGTCTTTCCTTTTAATTGTAGAAATGAAGCTGCCCTTGAACTATTTGAAGGCTATGCATGAGAAAAAGCTCCAGAAGAGATCGGGTCCACATGTTGAGCCCGAACCATTAAAGAAGAAGAAGAAAGATTTGTCTGCTACACCTCAGCCTCATCCAAAATCCTCTTCAAAGGCCATAGATTCATGGGATAGGGGTCCTAGGTCTTCAACTTTGGATGTCGATTTAATCGATGTGGAGGTCATCATCCTAGTGAGTATGACTCTGGGGTCTCCTTCGAGAAGCATCTGATCTCCTCTTGCCCTTGCTATTTGGGAGAAGACATTAACACTAACAAAGACCATAAATGAGGATGCATCAACATTGAGGGTGTTAGATATATGTGCCCTAGAAGCCAGAATTGGCTGACACTTGTAATACACTTCTAGGGGCAAAATTGTAATTTTGACTATAATTTAATGAAATGGGTTATTTTCTATCACACATGTGTATTTAGTGTCTGTGATACATCCTTTGAGTTAATGGTAATGATAATTCATATTTTCAAGAGTTGAAAATTTAAGACATGAATAATCATTATTAACTCATAAACAGCTCCCGACCATAGGATCATCATGAGGATGGTGATTGATCTGGAAGGTTGGTGTACGATCGCTTCTCTTTAGTAGATGAGTCTTGAGTCTACGGTGTGGAGACACCGGAGCGAGAGTATAGGTACTCGTTAGAGAACGAGGGCACTGAGCGTGACCACCTCGAGTAGTCATTAGGAAGTCTACCTTCTCGTCAATGACTGACTCGATGCTGCAGTAGTGTGTCTGGTTCTTTGACCTGAGATGCATCGGATAGTTCACCTTGAGGGTGTTATAGTTTGACTACACCATTACTCGGTCTCCTAGCCATATGGAACCCTGAGGTGTATGTTGGCTATAGCATGTTCATTGTAGGAACTGGATTGCATCAAGATGGGATCTATCTACCTCGGTGGTAGAGGAGTAGCCCTATGATGATCATGAGAATCAAGTCCAGAAATCCATGGCCATGGTAGAGTGAAATAATAGAAAGAGTTTCTATTTAGATTTTCACATTGGACTCGAATCGAATGATTACATCATATGATAGAGACTAGGGTTTGACGAGTTCACCTTAACCCTAATCTGATCGGGGCTCAAGATAGAAGAACTGAATCACACAGGTAGCTGCACCAAGAGGTTCACATTCAGCTCTGATGGGTTGCCACCATATACTGCTAGGTGTCACTGGTGGATTTTGGGAGCAATTAGAATGATTTAGATGATCGATCATTCTAGCTGTTCGAATCAGAAGAGTTCTGATCCATCGAAAGGAGTTTCGATGATGTCGATGATAGAGATCATGACATATCCCATTACCATACAGAACTGAACCTAACTGGGTCACACAAACAAGGGTTTGAATCTGGTGATCATCAATTGAACTGATCTAGTTCAATTGATCTGAATGAGATTCAATTAGGTTCAAGGAAATCGTGCTAGCACTCGATTGAACCTAACGTTCTTCTTTTACTATCATAAATAAGTTGTCCTGACTGAGCCAAAGGAGTTTGTGCTCGATCAGAGGCCTTCATATGGTCTGACTGGAGGTTGTCCAAGTCAGAAATAGGTTGTCTTATTTTGTAAGACATTACCTGCCATTTTTGGTCACCTGCCATTTCTTGTTCTTTGACTTTGGTCAAAAGTCTACCTTTGACTGGTCAAACGTTGACCATTGACCCTTTGACTTTTGACCACATGTCATGCACCTATTGGAGAGCTGGTGGGGGCTTGTCCCCCTGCCAGAACCTGGCAAGGAGGAAGGGCGCACGCCAAGGGTGGCGTGAGCCCAAGTAGGAGGCGCCTAGGAGTCCTTGTTGGACAAGGACTCCATCTCCCTTTTGGATTCCAATCAGAGTTCTACTAAGAATCCAAGTTTGACTGGTCTTAGGCGCCCTCTAAGGAGGAATCCAGGGGTCTCTATTCCAACCAATCAGATTTAGATCTGATTTCACAAAGGGTTGTGATTGGTTGGAGAAGGAAGAGGAGTTGGATCACAAGAGGTCTATAAATAAGACCCTGCGCCCAACCCTAAATCCTAATGTGAATGCAATTGAGAAACCCCACGCCCCAAGGCTGCCTCTCCCCTCCTTCTCCATGCCAAGCTTCTTCTCCCCTTGCTCTCCCACGTCCAAAAGGTGTTTTGGACTTAGGTTGGTGCGATTCAGATCAAGGAAAGGCGATCAGAAAGCAAGAAGGCTGCGCTGCTGCAAAGGACAACTGCTGATCTTCAAAAGAGTTTTGAAGATCCTCCAAGATCAGATCCAGATCTGATTTTTGGAGGTGTGATAGAGAAGAAGAGGATCTTCAGATCCAATTGAGTGGATACCGGTAGAGGCCAGGCGCTTGCGTGGCTAGATCCAGAACCTTCCGCTGCAATACAGGATCATCAACAGGGTAATAGGATTACCCAAATCAAGGTAAATTAAATTTGATTTAATTTATCTTATTTTATTTTATTTATTAAAATAATAAGAATCAGATCTAAAACTTATCAAGATCTGATTGAGATCAAGAGAAAATTTTTTTTGAAATATATCTCTTGATCTCGATCAGATCTGAACGAACCTGGATCCGGGAAAATCAGGATTTTCCCTTCAACTGGTATCAGAGCCAATGGTTCTAAAGTGTTTAGATCTAATTTTAATTTTATTTTAATTAAGAAAATAAAGTGATTTTCAGATGTCACATGAGATGTGATCAGATCTGAAATCAGAAAAAATTAAAATTAAATGATTTGGATCTAAGAACATGAAAGATATGCATGACTAGTTCTAAGAATAGAATAGTTCTATAGAATAGTTTTGCATGTTTTGATTTAATTATGATTAAATCATATTTTAGATCTATTTATTTACTATTTTTTAATATTATAATTATTATAATAACATCTAAAAAATAGCAAATAAAAATTATTTAATTTTAAATATCATATGAGATATGATTAGATGCATGTCTAGACTAGTTGTAGAATAGTTCTACATAATTGTCTAGATTAGAATTTATTTTGATTAGATCAATTTAAATCTAATTTTTTAGATTATTATGAGATAATTTAGATCTGAAAATATGCATGATTTGATACATGAGATGTATGCAAAATATGCCATGATTAGATCTAAATTTGTATATGAGATATATGATATAGATCTAATAACTGTTTTGTAGTATTTACATGTTCCTGATTAAGGCGTTCCTCTTGGCCGTCCGATCATAAGAATGAAGAAGGGTTTAAAGGCCCTCTCTTCCATTCGATGGGGTGTTCTTATGACGTGTAGGGGTGCTGCGTGTTCGTCCTTAATTCAGAAATCCAAAACTTACTTTCTGCAAAACCCTAGATCCTGAAACCCTAGGATTTATTGTGCATATTTTGTTTATGAACCCTACTTAATTAAGAATTAAGTTTATGAAATATTAATTAGGTCTAAAATTAAGAATTTTAGATCTAAGACATATTCATAATACTGGGTTCGGGCTTGGGTAGCTCAATTAGGTCTAAGCGGTTGATCAAACCGAATCAAGAGTTGGTTAGATGGGATCAACAATGCTTAAATTGACCAGCCTAATAGGATTAAGTCTGGGTCAAGATCGAGTCACGATCAAGCAAGACCTAATTAGGCTCAGAGGTTAGAGTCTGGATTGTAGGCTAACCCAATTGGTTCTGACTCAACAATTTGGTGTCTAAGGTAAGTTTGGCACAGACGACCGACTGGTTTTTAATTGGAAGCTACTCGACCTGAATGCGTTCTTGTGCGAGTTAACGGCATATTCCTTCCACCGATCTCACTTACCTGGCCATATCTGTTGACACAGTTCTGATCTGAGGTGGTCAATAATCCGAGCTAACCCATGCCACTAGGTTAGTCATAATTGTTATGACTAAGCCAAGTCTAGTTTAATGAGACCTGAATCAATTCTCCCTAAGAAAAGATTAAGTCTGAGGTCTTCCACCATTGTAGACGTGCGGGCCCTTCCCGGGGTTGATTGTTCTCGGCTGGATACAGTGGCTCAGTTGCACCGGGAAAGATGCAACCATGTCTATTAGGCATTGGATGCTATGGGCTGGAGGATGAGTTGGGCTCAATATTCCGGATACGGTGAGAGACTCAATTAGGAACCCAGTCTATGCAAATGGTGGGTCTGACTTAACTAAGGAGTGGATCAATATTCCGGATACGGTGAGATTCATGAATTAGAGACCAAGTTTGGGTGCACCATGATTAGAGAATCATTGAACAAGAGTTGTTCACTCATTGGCTAACCCATCACCAATAACTGTTAGGTGAGGTGATGAGTCAGTTGGTGAGACCGCACCACCCACTAGAAATCATTCAATCATGGAGATTTTTGCATCTCTACAGAGGGAGTGTAGGGATCCGAGAAAATAGTGGGAGCTAATTTGTTTAAAAATAAAATCCCTAAACAAATTGGTCAAGTCAAAATTACAGTATCTAACTAGAATCTTTGACTCTCTACAGGAAAATGTCTGCGTCCAACCCACTGGCACGTATCCTAGACACACATAGACTGACTGGACCCAATTATAAAGATTGGCTCAGGAACTACAAAATTATTTTGGGTTCAGAGAAGTTAACACATGTTTTGGACCAGGACCCTCCCACCTTACCAGCTCGTCCATCCACTGAACAGAGAGCGTCTCTGGAAAAATGGATTAGACGAAGACAATAAGGCCAGATACTACATGTTGGGCTCGATGTCTGATGAGCTCCAGCGCCAACATGAAGATATCGGGACTGCTCGCCAAATGTTGGCTCACCTACAGGAGATGTTTGGTGAACAGAGTCGCGCAGCCAAATATCAAGTCACGAAATGACTTTTTAAGGCTAAGATGCGTGATGGGCAGTCAGTCCAAGATCACTGTCTGACAATGATCAAGGACATGGAAGAGCTTGAGAAGCTCGGTGTGAAGTTGGACTTGGACTTGCAGAACGATATTATTCTGCAATCCTTGACTGATGCATATGGGCAATTCATCATGAATTACCACATGCATAAACTTCAAAATTCCTTGGCCGAGTTGATGAATATGCTGGTTACCGCTGAGCTTTCTATGAAAGGTTCTAAAGGCTCAGTTCTTGCTATGGAACGGACTTCTTCCAAAAGAAAGTCTTATGGAAAGAAAAAGAAGTCTGTGAAAAAGCAAAAGGTGGAAGGATCAAAGAAGAAGAAGGCAGAAGCCGAAGAAAAAGGCCGATGGCAAAGGAAAGTGTTTCCATTGCAACAGCGACGGCCATTGGAAGCGGAACTGCCCTACTTACCTGGCCACCCTGAAGAACAAGAAGGAAGGTCCTTCTGGAGGTATGCTCGTTATTGAGTCTAACCTTACGGTTTCTTCTGCATCCAGTTGGGTGCTTGACTCTGGTTCTAGTGCTCATCTGTGCACTTCTATGCAGGGTCTTGAGGATAGCAGGAGGCTGAGGGATGGAGACATGATCCTACGCATCGGTAATGGAGCAAGAGTTGCTGCAGTAGCCGTGGGAACATACCCTCTTCGATTACCATCTGGTTTAGACTTAGTTTTAAAAGACTGTTATTATGTGCCTGCAGCTAGCAGGAATTTGATTTCTGTTTCATGCTTAGCACAAGAAGGTTATGTGATCACCTTCTTTAAGGACCATTGTAACATTCTTTATGAAAGAAATAAAATTGCAAATGGTTTCCTTATTAATGGTCTTTATCAGTTGCATATTGATGTACCTGTTTTAACTATCGAGCAAAACGTGAATGCCAAACGACCTAGGGATAGTCCAAACGACAGATATCTATGGCACCTGAGATTAGGTCATATAGCAGAAGATAGGATCAACAAATTGGAGAAAAATGGGCTATTGAGTCCATTGACTTTTGAGTCATATCCAACTTGTGAATCTTGTCTTCAAGGCAAAATGACTAAACTCCCTTTTGTTGGACATGGGGAGAGGGCCACAGATCTCCTTGCCCTAGTACATACTGATGTGTGCGGCCCATTTCGATGTGCCGGCTAGAGGCAATTTTGTCTACTTCATTACCTTTACCGATGATCTGTCTAGGTATGGGTATGTGTATCTTATGAGACACAAGTCTGAAGCTTTTGAAAAGTTCAAAGAATTCAGACATGAAGTAGAAAAATAAACTGGAAAACCCATTAAGGTTCTTCGATCAGATCGAGGAGGTGAATACCTTAGCCGGGAATTCCTAGACTATCTTAAGGAAAATGGCATAGTCTCTCAATGGACTCCACCAGGAACACCTCAACTCAACGGGGTTTCAGAACGGAGAAATCGGACTCTATTGGATATGGTTCGATCCATGATGAGCTTCACAGACCTCCCTGATTTTCTTTGGGGACATTCATTATTAACTTCAATTCTATCTACTGAATAGGGTTCCCTCTAAAACCGTTCCTACCACACCGTATGAGATATGGCACGGTAAGAAACCAAGTCTGAGTCATCTCAGAATTTGGGGTTGTCCGGCTTCATGTCAAAAGACAACAAGCGGACAAGTTAGAGTTTAGGTCCTTTCAGAGCTCGATTCATAGGATATCCTAAAGAGTCATTAGGATACTATTTCTACATTCCAGAAGACCACAATGTGATTGTGAGTCGACATGCCATATTTCTTGAAAAATAGTTTATTCAAGATAGCGGCATTGGAAAGCAGATTAAGCTTGATGAGAAAGTCTCACAAGCAGAACGAGCTAAGGACCAAGTGGAACCAAATCAGGTTGAGCCAATAAGAACACTACCTCCTCCACCTCGTAGATCGGAAAGAGTTTTCCCGTCCCCCTGAAAGATACTTAGGTATTATTTCAGAGGACGTAGAGGAAATGTTCCTCATAGGTAATGGTGCTCATGGTGATGATCCCAAAACCTACAATGAGGCGATATCAGATATCGACTCCGAGAAATGGCTTGAGGCAATGAAGTCAGAGATCGACTCGATGCACTCAAACCAAGTCTGGACCTTGGTAGATCCACCAGAAGGTATAGTACCTATTGGGTGTAAATGGATCTTCAAGAGAAAGATTGGTGCAGATGGGAATGTGGAGACATTCAAGGCTAGACTGGTGGCAAAAGGTTATAGTCAACGTGAAGGCATTGACTATCAGGATACCTTTTTCCCGGTAGCTATGCTAAAATCCATCCGCACATTGCTTGCCGTTGCAGCCTATTTCGATTATGAAATATGGCAAATGGACGTGAAAACGGCATTCCTAAATGGATATCTTGAGGAAGATATCTATATGGAACAGCCGCTAGGTTTCACATCCAGTGATACTGATCACAAGGTTTGCAAGCTGCAAAGGTCCATATATGGACTTAAGCAAGCATCTCGGAGCTGGAACACTCGTTTCAATGATGTGATCAAAAAGTTTGGTTTCATCAAAAATGAAGAGGAACCATGTGTTTTCAAAAAGGGTCAGTGGGAGCGCTGTTGTCTTCCTTGTATTGTACGTGGATGACATCCTCCTTATTGGGAATGATATTCCCATGTTGACATCAGTCAAGATGTGGTTGTCCAAGGAATTCTCCATGAAAGACCTAGGTGAAGCATCCTTTATTCTAGGAATTAAGGTCTATAGGGATAGACCGAATAGGATGCTAGGACTTTCACAGAAGATGTACATAGAGAAAGTACTAAAGAGGTTTAGTATGGAAAACTCTAAGAGGGGATTAATACCCTTCAGACATGGTATTCATCTTTCCAAGAAGATGTGCCCCAGCACACCTGAGGAAATAGAACGCATGAGCAAGATCCCTTATGCTTCTGCAATAGGGAGCCTCATGTATGCCATGCTATGTACACGACCTGATATAGCCCATGCTGTGAGTGTCACAAGCAGATATCAGTCAAATCCAGGTGAAGAACACTGGACTTCTGTGAAATGTATCCTTAAGTACTTGAGAAGAACTAAGGATATGATGTTGGTCTTTGGTAATGGAGAACTCCAAGTTCAGGGATACACAGACTCGGACTTCATGTCCGATATAGATGATCGAAAGTCGACATCTGGCAGACTGTTTGTGCTGGAAGAGTTCCAAGCAAACGGTGATATCATCTCATCCGCGATTACCTTGAGAAAGGTTACGTTGAGGTCAAGAGAGTCAACTCCGCAGATAATGTGGCAGACCCACTTACAAAGCCGTTGGGCCAGCAGAAGATCGAAGCCCACCTTGAGAAGATGGGACTTAGACTTGTAGCCAATTGGCTTTAGGACAAGTGGGAGATTGTTAGATATATGTGCCCTAGAAGCCAGAATTGGCTGACACTTGTAATACACTTCTAGGGGCAAAATTATAATTTTGACTATAATTTAATGAAATGGGTTATTTTCTATCACACATGTGTATTTAGTGTCTGTGATACATCCTTTGAGTTAATGGTAATGATAATTCATATTTTCAAGAGTTGAAAATTTAAGACATGAATAATCATTATTAACTCATAAACAGCTCCCGACCATAGGATCATCACGAGGATGGTGATTGATCCGGAAGGTTGGTGTACGATCGCTTCTCTTTAGTAGATGAGTCTTGAGTCTACGGTGTGGAGACACCGGAGCGAGAGTACAGGTACTCGTTAGAGAACGAGGGCACTGAGCGTGACCACCTCGAGTAGTCATTAGGAAGTCTACCTTCTCGTCAATGACTGACTCGATGCTGCAGTAGTGTGTCTGGTTCTTTGACCTGAGATGCATCGGCAGTTCACCTTGAGGGTGTTATAGTTTGACTACACCATTACTCGGTCTCCTAGCCATATGGAACCCTGAGGTGTATGTTGGCTATAGCATGTTCATTGTAGGAACTGGATTGCATCAAGATGGGATCTATCTACCTCGGTGGTAGAGGAGTAGCCCTATGATGATCATGAGAATCAAGTCCAGAAATCCATGGCCATGGTAGAGTGAAATAATAGAAAGAGTTTCTATTTAGATTTTCACATTGGACTCGAATCGAATGATTACATCATATGACAGAGACTAGGGTTTGACGAGTTCACCTTAACCCTAATCTGATCGGGGCTCAAGATAGAAGAACTGAATCACACAGGTAGCTGCACCAAGAGGTTCACATTCAGCTCTGATGGGTTGCCACCATATACTGCTAGGTGTCACTGGTGGATTTTGGGAGCAATTAGAATGATTTAGATGATCGATCATTCTAGCTGTTCGAATCAGAAGAGTTCTGATCCATCGAAAGGAGTTTCGATGATGTCTATGATAGAGATCATGACATATCCCATTACCATACAGAACTGAACCTAACTGGGTCACACAAACAAGGGTTTGAATCTGGTGATCATCAATTGAACTGATCTAGTTCAATTGATCTGAATGAGATTCAATTAGGTTCAAGGAAATCGTGCTAGCACTCGATTGAACCTAACGTTCTTCTTTTACTATCACAAATAAGTTGTCCTAACTGAGCCAAAGGAGTTTGTGCTCAATCAGAGGCCTTCATCTGAAAAGGTTGCTTATTTTGTAAGACATTACCTGCCATTTTTGGTCACCTGCCATTCTTTGACTTTGGTCAAAAGTCTACCTTTGACTGGTCAAACGTTGACCATTGACCCTTTGACTTTTGACCACATGTCATGCACCTATTGGAGAGCTGGTGGGGGCTTGTCCCCTTGCCAGAACCTGGCAAGGAGAAGGGCGCACGCCAAGGGTGGCGTGAGCCCAAGTAGGAGGCGCCTAGGAGTCCTTGTTGGACAAGGACTCCACCTCCCTTTTGGATTCCAATCAGAGTTCTACTAAGAATCTAGTTTGACTGGTCTTAGGCACCCTCTAAGGAGGAATCCAGGGGTCTCTATTCCAACCAATCAGATTTAGATCTGATTTCACAAAGGGTTGTGATTGGTTGAGAGGAAGAGGAGTTGGATCACAAGAGGTCTATAAATAAGACCCTGCGCCCAACCCTAATCCTAATGTGAATGCAATTGAGAAACCCCACGCCCCAAGGCTGCCTCTCCCCTCCTTCTCCACGCCATAGCTTCTTCTCCCCTTGCTCTCCACGTCCAAAAGGTGTTTTGGACTTAGGTTGGTGCGATTCAGATCAAGGAAAGGCGATCAAAAGCAAGAAGGCTGCGCTGCTGCAAAAGGACGACTGCAGATCTTCAAAAGAGTTTTGAAGATCCTTCAGATCAGATCCAGATCTAATTTTTGGAGGTGTGATAGAGAAGAAGAGGATCTCCAGATCCAACCCGAGTGGATACCGGTAGAGGCCAGGCGCTTGCGTGGCTTAGATCCAGAACCTTCCGCTGCAATCAGGATCATCTACAGGGTAATAGGATTACCCAAATCAGGTAAATTAAATTTGATTTAATTTATCTTGTTTTATTTTATTTATTAAAATAATAAGAATCAGATCTGAAACTTATCAAGATCTGATTGAGATCAAGAGAAAATTTTTGAAATATATCTCTTGATCTAATCAGATCTAGACGAACCTGGACCGGGAAATCAGGATTTCCCTTCAGAGGGATGGTCTTCTAACAAGTGAACTGATAGAACTTTTCACTCTTCCAACAGATTGAGCATTGCGGAGGGGTGTTCAAGTGGAGAATGCCTTCAATACGGGCTCTATATGCATTCTTGAGGAGACCCTTTCATCCTTTTTTTTTTAAAAAAAATTTTATTTTATTTCTCTATTCTTCCTTCCTTTCTTACAACTTTTATTCTTTATGTAGATGGAGCATACATTCCTTAACGTCAAGGAAGCCTTGGCTGATTGCAATCATGCCAAGGCCTCTCTTCAGGAGAGGCTAAAGAAAGAAGAAGAAGAGCGAAAGCTGGCCGAAGTTGCTTTCAAGAAGGTTGAAGAAGATCGGGATTGGTTGGAGGCTAACCTTGAAAAGGTGAAGGAAGAAATAAAGGGCTTGGAGCAAGATGTGGAGGAGTAGAGGGAGAGGAAAAGGGATTTGGCCAAACATTGGCAATACAAAAAGAAAACCAATGCTGCCCTGCTGGTGACTGAGGAGCGCATCAAGCACATGAACAAGAAGGCGGTGGAAGCATACGAGGCATCTAAAGACTTTAGGTTTGAGGTTGCTAAAGGTCCGATGTCTACCTACCATATTGGCTTCAAGAAATGCCTCGGGAAGGTGAAGAAGTCCTTCCTTGAGGTTAACCTTAGCCAAATCACTCCGAGCTTGTAGGAGACAAACAATGGAGATGAAGAGGAGAGTGAGGCTACTACTAAAGCAGCCATACCTTCCAAAGTCATTGGCACCAAAGCTCTTATGCTAGTCAATGTCAAAGCACCCACTCCTGCTCCTGATCAAGCATCAGCCAACATCCCTTCTGAAGCTACCATAGAAGTCCCTTATTTAGCTTCTACTAAGGACTTCAAGAAGGAGTTGACTGAGGAGCAGCTAAAATAGAAGGTCTCTGCTAAAGCTCAATAGCTTATTGTACCTTTTCTTCTTATTTTTCTTTGATTAGTTGTAATGAATTTATAACAAAAAGTTTTATAATGTAATGAAAGAGTTTTTTCCTTTTAGAATTTCTTTTGATATCCTTTCTTTTATTTTTTGTTTGCTTTTCCTACATGTACAGCCATGTTGCCCAGAGGTAGCAACCCAAGAGAGGGGGGGGGGAGGGGGGATGAATTGGGTTCTTATAAAAATTTTATCCAAATTTACTTTCTGAACAAGTATATGCTTCAAATTAAACAAACTAAAATATTTGTGGTGAATATGCAATGCATACCAGCAGAATTAAAAACAATGAGATAATACAAATATGTAAAGCAAATAAGTAATGCAAGAAAGTAAACCAAGCAATCACACCATAAAGACAAAGAGATTTATAGTAGCTCGGAGTAATCCACTCCTACGTCCACTCTACAAGCTTTTCTTGGGATTTCTACTATAATCCACCCTTGATTATAGTGTGTTTATTTTTTCAAACTTACAAACAAGCCCAGTTGATTTTTTCAGGAGCACCAACCAAAACTTTACACCAATAGCTTTTCAGGATCACTATTAATCTAGTTGATTTTTTGAGCTCACTAATCAAAATCTATAATGTCCAATTCCTAGCTTGGATGGGCCTTAATCGCAAGTTTCTTTTCCCCAAAGAAACTTGTAAAGAAATTAAAATTATAAATAAAAATTTTAGCATAAAATAAAAAATAAAAAGATGAACTCTTGTGAGCCCGAAGAAGTTGCCGATGAACTACACAAAGAAAGCTTCAATTTCTTTTGAATAATGCTTGCGAGGATATAGATGAAGTTGAAGATGATTTCTCTCAATATAATGATTTTTTCTTTAAATTTCTTAATTTTTTTAAAATTAATTCTCCACATTTAAATGTACTTGGAGATGGTTGGAGAGTGAGTTCTAGCTATTGAAAGCTCTGAAATAGCTATTGGAGATGAGAACTAGCCATTGAGGTCGAAAAAAGAAGATTTAGAATTATCCGTTGAAGAGCTATCGTCATGTCTCGAGATCTCTTAGTTTGTCTCGAGATCTCTCATCCGATTTTGATACCTCTCGATTTGACCCGAAGACATCTCATTCTTAGTTGCTCAAAAATTTGCTTTCTAAAAAAAATCTATCGCTTGAGATCGAGAGCTCTCAATTTTGAAGGAAACGTCTCGCTGTGACCGTGAAATCTCTCAAGAATTCTATGAGACATCTCGCTCTCAGAGTGTAGAAACTATGTTTCTATCTCCTAAGATGAAGGCATCTTGAGTTTAATTCAAGACTTCTTGAAACTATATCAGAACCTTGCTTAAGCATGCCAGACTCCATAAGACGTCTTGAAAATTTTAGGAGACGTCTTGAAAATTTTAGGAGACGTCTTGAAAATGCTCCAAGTCTATTTTTGAGGGAATTCTTGCTACCAAAAAAGGAGATTTGATCTTGATTTGAATTGCACTTTATGTCATTCTTATTTTGATCAAAGAGCTCTCTTTCTTCTGACATTTGCACACTTAAAATAAAATTTATTAGTAATCATTTGCTTTAATATTTGATCATCATCAAAATCATTTAGGGGGTCAACAATCTTTCCCTTTTTGATGATGACAAAACATCAAGCATTTCATAAAAAGAATGTAAGTGATATATGTACCATATACAACTAAGTGAAAGAATATGATGTGCTCAATTTTAAGAATGCTCAAATTTCTAATGATATACACAATGTATTATCAAAGCTTCCCCTTAAGGTGTGCTCTTTTGATTTGTATGAAATTAAGTGATTCTTACTTATTACAATGTTATACATTTTCTTTTCAATTACGACTGACATTCACACATTTTCTCCTCCTTTTTGTCAGCATCAAAAAATGTATGAGAAGAAATAAGAAATAATCATCAAAATCACTAATACAAATGTATTAAAGTAAGAATTGTATCAAGTTCAGAAAATTTATCTAAATGACTCATCTCTCTTTTGAAAATTTATCCTTTAACTCAAAATAAGTTTCAAAATTTTTTTTTAATTTTAGAAGGCTCTCCTTCTTTTTGAATGAATATGATCTTTAATCAAATTTTCAGGTATGCACTTTTAAGCTTTAAGAGGAATAGAGCTTTTCAAAAGATTTGAATACAAAATCAAGCATAAAATATACTTTAATATTCAATCTTTTATTTTCTTAAAAAATTTTGATCAATTAAGTTCAAAAAAATATGTATTGAGTATGCATTGAGCAAAATAAAATAAGTAGTATTAAAACAAAAGATAGTCATATTTTTAAATTTATTGCTTTGAGTAAGAATTACTTCAATATAATTAATTCATAAGAATTTTGCAATGCACATTAGAAATTTAGTATCAAATTCAAATTTTTAAATAAGTTTCAAGATTAAATTTAGAAATTCATTTCTTGGAGTAAGAATATATTTTTAAATTCAATTTAACTCCAATTTGTCATCAAAAATAATTTGACAATCAAATCAAGTGAATTAAATAAAGTAAGCACATGAAAGCTCAAATTAAAAAGGTAATTGATTGAGAAATTAAGTTAATATTTAATTTTTCTTAACTTAAATTAATTAATATTTCTAAATAAATTAAATTAGAAAATATCTCTCCCCCTTGCTTTTGTAAATAAAAGTATTTTAAAATAAAATTCAAAAGCATAAGCATCAATTGAGTGAATTAAGCTTTAATTAATTCAAATATCAATCAAGCATAGTGTTTACTCAAGAAGACACCAAATTTTTTTATTCTTTTTTAAAATTCAAAGTATGTTTACAAAAGGATGTATATAATAAGAACAATCAATAAGAAGATCAAAAGAGTATGATATGTACATCTATCAAAGAGATTTTTTGTTTAAATTCAAATCTTTCTTATCATAAGAAATATCACTCAATCAAGTTTAGAAAAAGGTATGAAATTTTTTGAATTTATCTCAAAAGGTATCATATCAAGAGTATATCAATGTAAAATAGATTTGAGACATCATAGTCAATTCTTTTGTCAAAAAAAAAATAATGCAATAACATGCAAGGCAAAGATGATATTATTGATATCAAGAGTGAAAATTTTCTTAGAAAAAAACTTCTTGATACTAATTATAAAACTAATTAGTTTTATATCAATTTTTTGAAAATCAAATCAAATAGTTATTTTTTTTAAAGATTTTTGATACTAATTGAACTAAAATTTAGATCAAATCATGATTTTTTGATAGTTCAAGATCATTTAAAGATTAATTTGCAAATTCAGCTTGATACCAATAATTTTAGTTTTAAATTGATAGAAATGAATTGATTCAAATCAAATAATTTTGAGGATTTGAAATGATAAATCAATTTAAATTAATTTAGCAAATCAGTCAACGCAAATCATAAAGAAATTTTTAGTTATACTTCAAAAAGATTATCTCTTCCTTTTCTTAAGAAATATCAAGTAATTATGTTCAGAAATGGTATGTATTTTTTGAGTTTGTCTCAAATAATATCAAATAAAAAATATAGTTGTGCAAAACTAGATTTGAAATAAGGCCATTTCTTTTATTTTTGCCAAAAGATAAATCTATCAAATATATGGCAAATAGTGATACTAATTACTTAAAACTAAAGTCCTCTTTAAATGTTTAGCTTTAAAGATGAATGACAGCTTTCTTAAAATATTTTGTTAGATATCAACTTCAAAATATTTAAGAAGAGTATTTTTCAAATTCAATTTTCAAAATTATTCAATCAGAACAAAGTATGAATGGTCATTAATAAATTCTCTTTTAAGTTAAAAGAAATCAAATCGATGATCAAGAAAAATATTCAAGTAAATTTGGGGATTAAAAAAAATCAATTGGGGAGTTCTAATAATAAGATACAATAAGATCAAATCAAGGAAAAACTAGATAAGTTCTATAAAATTTGGTTCAACTAAAAAATTTTAAATTCTTAGTGATAAAACTAAGATGCAATGCAAGTTAATACTTCAAGCACTTGATCTTTTATGTTTGAATATTTTATATTCAAGTACTTAGGTCATGCAATTTTTTAGGATATTTGAACATTTAAGCATTGTTGTGCAAGGATCTCTTGATGTTGTTGAGGCTGAAGAAAGAGTGGGGTGCACCTCCTTCCTCCATGCTTGGAGGTGCACCCCCTAGGGCATCTTGGCGTGTGAAGAAACTAGAGAGAGGAAGAGATGTGGGAGAAAACGGTGATCTTTGTTTCACACTATCTCACAACCTAGGGTTTACATTATACATGCATATATATACCTATACATGGACCAAAATCATAACCCGTAAAAAACTTTCGAGGCTAACCTAGTCTAAATGCACTCGGCCAAATCCATGTACACCTATGGTCTGATCATGCACTCAACCCCATAGACCCAAACCTAGTCCAAACTCTGAGTAGGCCCCATGAGACCCATAAACCAGAGCCTCATGATCGTGGAGGGCTGGACCTCCACCTTAGGACCAAACCGGTCCTAGTCCTAGGACCACACCTGTCCTAGTCTCTTGGAGCCAACACCTTAACTCCTCCAGTGGCCTTCTAAGACTTGGGAGCACCACTAATCCTAATAATCTCTATCTTGGTGCCCCAAGCCTTAGCAAATCCTGTGTGAATCATCTGCACTATCCTACTGCCTCTAGAGCTGACACCGTCCCATCAAAGCCACCTTGCCTCCCAACCTGCAACACTGACCTGTGCTCCATAGCCCTTGAGAATCATGCTCCGTCGCATTCCTTGGCCTCGAACTGATGTCCTCCTACTCTGATCCTGTGGCTGCAATACCAACCTGTGCTCCACAGCACACCCAGATAGCTCATTATGCAAACTCTAACACCTCTACTAATCCTCTTCAGCTGCTGTGCATCCTTGGAGACTTTTGGGATGACCACCTCCATAGCTGAAGACCTAGCTTGCTCCTTCCCACCATCCTAAAATTGTAGGATCCCTTTTGCTTGGCAGCTGCATCACCTTTCCTAGACTTTCCTAAAAAATCTACAGCATTCCTGCACCGGCACATGCTATACCATCTGACACAATCTTCTTAAAGCTATGCCTATCCATCTGCACATGCTGCTCCACCTGAAACTATGCATCACCGACACTGGTGCTAGAATATCGATCCTCTTGCACCTCTTCGCTCTGAATTTATGCCAAATTTTCTCTCCACCTATAAAGCCACCACTCTAGAGCTCCACTGTGAAGCCACCTCTCTAGAGCTCCACCTATGAAGCTACCACTTCGGATCTCCACCTAATCCAAAGTCCATCTAATGCCATAGAAGAATCTGACTCTATCATCGAGTCATCTGAGGCTAACCACTCAATGCTGCACTACTGAGTCTGCTGCTGCACCTTGAACATCATCGTTGCTTCTTCGAACCCTCTGTACTCCACGGACCCCACCTCTACAACCCGTGGGCACCTCTAAAATCCAAGAGCTCATCCAACTCTTCTTCTTTAGTAACTGAATTCTAGGAAATTTCACCCTAGCACTTCTTCTCTTCTGCCCCAGCACCAACCACCTCTTTAGTTGCGCTCGGAGGAACATCCTCCACCTGAACCATGATTCTTTCTAGTGCTCCTGCAAAAGAAACCTGATTCAAGACATTCCCAACTGCTAGATGCCTCTGGCACTCCCTGAGACCTCCTAGCCCTCCCGAAGATCTACTCCCGATCTTCCTGAGATGCTCCTGATACTCTCTACTAAGATACCTTCTTCGACTACTATACCATCGAGCCTCTCTCAGCCCCTATGCCTCCAGGAAAGCACTATTACAGCATTCTAGTGCTTCCTTCCTGATCTCTGCACTACTCTAAAGCCGTCCAATCCTAACCTACTAGACCTCCATGGATCATCCATCTCCATTATCTCCAAAGCTCCAATCGATCACAACACTAAATATATCTCAACTACTTTTCATAGTCTTCCACCAGACTGAATAATTGCTTCTTCAGCTCCACCTCGATCCCGAGCTCTTAACTGATCTCTCCTTTGATACGCCAAATAAATCACTAGCACCCCAACTACATCTAGGAGAATAGCCATGAACAATAAGAAAAAATAAAAAAAAAATAAACCTAAAATCCCTTTGGTTTCTCCTTTTTTTTTCTCTCCTGGAACCATCCAGGCTCTTTCGGCTCCTTCCTTCCTATACGAACACCGAACAAGACCACCGCTACCTCCATGGAATGCCACCGACCAACCTTTGCAAGTGCGACCGTCGTTGGATCTAGGCGCATCCACTGCCAGCGTGCGCCACCACCACTGGCTCGGATCCGCATGCCATCATCAAATCTAGGCATCGCCTCATCGAATCCCTGCTCCACCATGTCGGATCCGTGCATTCTAAGGAAGAGGGTGCCCTATGCCATCTCGTTGGCTCGGATCCATGTGCCATCATTGGATCTAGGTGCGGCCACCACTGGATTGATGCTCCATTATTGGATCCATGCTCCTCGATCGACTCTATGCTGTACGCGAGTCACTGCCATTGGATCTGATGCCATCGTGGCACTCGTAGCCACCGGACCCCATCGCCTATGCCATCTTGCCAGCCTCCTTCACTAGACCCTGCTCCGACATCGTGAGGTGCTTCCCAAAGTGGAGAACCCTCTCCATGGGTTCTCCATTGCCCTACCATCAGCCTGGTCACCACTGCTCGCACGTGCACCTGTTGCCATGCACCACTGCTTGAGATGATGCCGCCGCCTGCGATATTCCTCTTCGAAGAAGAAGATGGCCGTGACACCCCCCTTCGGATCTCGGCATCCTGCATGCATTCACCACCGAACCACCTATGGAAACTCCTCCGCATGCCTGATCGACCACTGGGAATGCTGGCCAATCATCGGAATTGGCCACTAGGCCTAGGATCGATGGCCAATCACCGATCGCCAATCGGGAGAAAGAAAAGGGGGCTCTACCAGCCCTTTAAAGATATATATATTTTTTTGCGTTCTTCTTCCATTGAAACCTGTTCTCCTCTTTCTTGCATCGGTTCTTCATGCCTCCTCATCAAGATGGCTCTGATACCAATTGTTGTGCAAGAATCCCTTGATATTGTTGAGGCTGAAGAAAGAGTGGGGCGTGCCTCCTCCTCCATGCTTGGAGGTGTGCCTCCTAGGGAATCTTGGCATGTGAAGAAACTAGAGAAAGGAAGAGATGTGGGAGAAAATGGTGATCTTTGTTTCACACTTTGTCTCACAACCTAGGGTTTACAATATACATGTATATATATATAACTGTACATGGATCGAAATCCTAACTTGTAAAAAACTTCTTAGGCTAAACTAGTCTGAATGCACTCGCCCAAGCTCATATACACCCATGGTCTGATCATGCACTCAACCCCATGGATCCAAACCTGGTCCAAACTCTGAGTAGCCCCCATGAGACCCATAAACTAGGGCCTCATGATCGTAGAGGGCTGAACCTCCATTCTAGGATCAAATCGGTCTTAGTCCTAGGACCACACCTATCCAAGTCTCTTAGAGCCAACATCCTGACTCCTCTAGTGGCCTCCCAAGGCTTGGGAGCTCCACTAATCCTAAAAATCATCTTATGGAGCAATGTTAAAAATTAATTCAATTTGTAAGTTTTGTAATAAAAAAGATCCTTATACAATCATGCTAATTTTATTTTAAGTTTTTTAAGAAATGATAATATGGTACAAGGGATTGAATAAGCATGCTAAATTTAGGATAAAAATATAAGCTTAAAAACAAACAATCAAAATGATATACTAGTTTTAAGTATACATCAAAACATTCAAGTCATGGAGTATGATCATTATAAGCAATGATAAATCATCAAAATCAATTTAGCAAATAATGATGGCATGATGAGAGAAAAGTTTAGATTTTACCATACATTATCATCCATCCAATTTCATTCCTAAGGCATCCATCAATAATATCTTTCTTTTTTCATTCCATTGGATCCTTGGTGAACCTACAAAATCATTTGCTAATCTTTAGTACCCAAGTCATCTTGGGTCCATGGATGTTAGATTACATGGTTTTTTTTGAAATATAAATTTATTTGATTAAAGTTTGGCCAATTCTTTTAGTATTATATTCTAAAATTTTATGGTCAATTTGATTACATTTAAAGCACTTAATAGTATGAACTTCAGTTGAAGCTCTTGTGATAGTATTTTTAGCATTTTGTTATTTTCTTAAAATACTAAAACTAGTTGCTATTTTATTGAAAATAACTCCAATAGTTTGTGTCATAGATTAGAGATTTTAAAAACTAATGGTAAACTTTTCAACAATAAGTTTCAAAACTTCAATCTCTCTTCTTAATTTTTTATTTTCTCCCAAGAGCTCTTTCTTTTCATTTAAAAGATTTTTATTTTTTTAGGAAAGATCTTAAAATATCTTTTTTTTTAAGCTCAATATTTTTTTTAACTAAAAAATTTTTATATTTATTTCATTCTTTTATTTCTTTAGCCAAAGTATTTTTTTCTTTCAATATATCTTCTTCTTTATTTAATAATCTATTCTTTTCATTAGCTAAAAGAAGATTAGACTTTTTGATTTCTTTATTTTTCAATCTTAATTTTTTAAATTCATCTATTAAGTCATTTGAAGCTTCAAATAATTTATTAAATATAAACTCGGAGGTATTTTCAGAATTTACGTCATTCTTAATGGTCATGAGGCAAAGATTTGCCGCTTCCTCTTTCTCATCCAAGCTTAAAGTATCACTATCTTCCCAAATTCCTAGCATAGCTCTTTTCTTGGTCCTTTTAGAGTGCTTTTTGAATAGGGGCAATCTGGCTTGTAGTGACCCCTCTTGTTATAATTGTAGCAAGTGATATTTTTTCTTTTTTTTTCTTTTTCCTTTTCTTTCTTCTTCATACTTTTCTCTATGAAGAACTTCTTGAATTTTTTTGAGAGAGATTCCATGTCCTCATCATCATCTTCACTCTATTCTTCATCATCTTCTTCTTCCAACTCATTGCTTTATTTGAATTTAGCCATGGACTTGAAAGCAATAGTCTTCATCTTGGGCTCCTCTTCTTCCTCCTTTTGAGCCATGTTCAACTCATGAGTCATAAGTGAACCTATCATTTCTTTTAGAGATATCTTGATAGGGTCTTTCGCTTCTTGTATAGCTGTCATCTTTTCTTTCCATTTCTTTGGCAAGGATCTTAAAATCTTGCAAATAAGTTCATAGTTAATATAGGTTTTGCCAAGACCATTTAGAACATTGATAATATCAGTAAATTTAGAAAATATTTTAGGAATAGACTCATGTTTATCCATTTTAAATATTTTATATTTATGAATAAGAAAATTAATTTTGGACTCCTTAACTTGGCTTGTTGCTTCATGAGTTACTTCTAATTTTTTTTAATTTTTTTTAGCAGATGTACATGTAGATATTCTATTAAATTCATGTACATCAAGAGAGTAATAAAGAATATTGATGGCTTTAGCATTTAATTGAGCCATCTTCTTATCAAATTCAACTTAATCTTTTTTGACTTGGGAATAGACAAACCATTAAATTCAATTATGGGTATGTGAGGTTCTCTAGTTATGATCCTCCATAAATTATAGTCTAGAGCTTGTATAAATATACTCATTTTAATTTTCCAAAAAGAATAATTTGTTTCATCAAAAAGTGGTGATCTAGAAGTGGATTGGCCCTCAACAAATGAAATACCACTTGGGGTTGCCATTGATCTTTTGCCCTTTGACCTCTAGGTCAATAAATAATATTAGAGCACCTGCTCTGATACCAATTATTGCCTAGAGATAGCAACCCAAGAGGGGGGGGGGGGGGTGAATTGAGTTTTTATAAAAATATTATCCAAATTTACTTTCTAAATAAGTATGTGCTCCAAATTAAACAAACTAGAATATTTGTGGTGAATATGCAATGTGTAGTAGTGGAATTAAAAGTAATGAGATAATATAAGTATGTAAAGCAAATAAGTAAACCAAGTAATTACACCATAAAGACAAAAAGATTTATAGTGGTTCGAAGCAATCCGCTACTACATCAACTCTCCAAGCTTTTCTTAAAATTTTTATTATAATCCACTCTTGATTATAGTGTGTTTATTTTTTTGGGCTTACAAATAAATCCAGTTGATTTTTCAGAAGCACCAACCAAAATCTTATGCTAATAGTTTTTCGGGATCACTATTAACTCCATTGATTTTTCGAGCTCACCAACCAAAACCTATAATGTTCAATTCCTAGATTGGATGGGCCTTAACCCTAAGTTTCTTTCTCCTAAAGAAACTTGTAAAGAAATTAAAATTATAAATAAAAATTTTAGTATAAAATAAAAAATAGAATGGTAAACTCTTGTAAATCCGAAGAAGTTGCTGATGAATTGCACCAAGAAAGCTTCAACTTCTCTTGAATAATGCTTGAGAGGATGAGGATGAAGTTGAAGATGATTTCTCTTTGAAGGCTCTCAATTCTGTGCAATAATTCCCCTCTTTTCTTTCTTTCCAATGGTATTCAATAAACCTCACTTAATATAATAATTTTCTCTTTAAATTTCTTAATCTTTTTTTTAATTAATTCTCCATCTTTAAATATACTTAGAGATGTTTGGAGAGTGAGTTCTAGCCGTTGGAAGCTTTGAAATAACCATTTAAGATGAGAACTAGCCATTGGGGCCTAAAAAAAAAGATCTAAAACTATCTGTTGAAGAGCTATCATCGTATCTCGAGACCTCTCGATTTGTCTCGAGACATCTCGCCCAATTTTGAGACCTCTTGATTTGACTAGGAGATGTCTCATTTTTAGTCACTCAAAAATCTACTTTTTGAAAAAAATCTATCATTTGAGATCGAGAGCTCTTAGTTTTGAAAGAGACATCTTACCGTGACTGCAAGATCTCTCAAGAATTCTACAAGACGTCCCACTCTCAAAGTGTAGAAACTATATTTCTATCTCCTGAGATGGAGACGACTTGAGTTCAACTCGAGACCTTTCAAAACTATGCCAGAACCTTGCTTGAGCATGCCAAACTCCATGAGATGCCTCAAAAATTTTAGAAGACATCTCAAAAATGCTCCAAGGCTATTTTCAAGAAAATTCTTGCTACCAAACAAGGGGATTTGATCTTGATTTGAATTGCACTTTATGTCATCCTTATTTTGGTTAAAGAGCTCTCTTTTTTTAATATTTGAATACTTAAAATAAAATTTATTAGTAATCATTTTCTTTAATATTTGATCATCATCAAAATCATTTAGGAGATTAACAAGCCGATATAGAAAGCTTGCGGTTTCTATGGCAAAATAGTATACTTTGAAGATTAGGATAAGCTTCTGATGTACCACCACACTATGTCCAGAATTTTAGCCATTTTCAAGAATACAATCATGTTTTTTTAGGTGTATGAGATGGGCTTCAACAAATGTATCATGAGGGCCAAGGAGTTCTTTCCCCGCATTAATACAATGTTCTTGACCCTTGCAGACATTGATGCTGAGGCACTGTGCCAGGAGGTCTAGGATGCTCCATCAAACACATACATCCACATCGCTAGGACAACTCACAATGTGGCAATCACTATTGCTGAGTCTTCAAAAAGTCAGGGCATTACCAAGGAACCAAGGACTGAAGCTCCCCATGCTTCGGGAAAATTGCCCAGGCATCCAAATAGCTCTAGAGGTTATGGAGTGTTGCTTGGAAGGTCCAAGAGTCGGAGAAGGAGATGAAACTCCTCATATTTTCATCTTCTTTCTTTCCTTTTTTCCCTTCTTTTTTGTGAAGACTGTAAGGATAATTTTGTAATGAATCTCTACTCAATGAAAGAAATATTTTATAAATTTTCTCTCTCTTCTCATTTTTAGAAATGAATCTTGATATTTGCTAACACAAAATAGTAGTTGCGCATAACTTAGAAGATAGGCCGAACAATCACAAGTAACTCGAGCCTAGGTTATACGTAATAAAAGACTTACTAATTATACATCTTCAAATTTTTGGAATTCCAAGTCCTAGGTATAGGAGTACCATCAAGTTCTTTGATCCGATAGGAACTTGGATGAATTACATCAGAAATACAATAAGGTCCTTCCCAGTTTAGAGCCAATTTATCTTGCTCAATAGGCTTAGAGACTTTAGATTGATGAAAGATGAGATCTTCATATTTAAAGGACTTCAGATTTATCCAAGAGTTGTAATATTGTGTAACTCTTTGTTGATAAGAAGCCATTCTGATCTGAACTTGTTCTCTTGCTTCTTTAAAGAAGTCAAAATCAAAGTGAAGATGATCAGAATTTTTCTTTTCACTGAAGCTTTCCACCTTGTGAGATGGTAGACCAATCTCCATTGAGATCACAACTTCAATGCCAAAGGCCAATTAGAAGGGCATTTCTCCAGTTGGTGCTTGAGGTGTTGTTCGTGTTGGGAGACATGCAGGATTTTATGCTAGATTTTGAAACTTTTTCGAAACAAGACATAATGAAAGACATAGATTAAACTATTTAACCTATAATATGCATGTGATCTAATCACTAAACCCTACATCTAGGACTTATGACATATCATGATGTAAGCATAAATCTAAAAAATAAATTAGGTTAGTATTGATCATATCAATGCCATGGATCTAGAACTATTCTAGATACCATAGATCATATCTAGGTCAGATAAAAGATCAAATCTCATACCTTTGCACAGGTCGAAAATACCATAGCTGAAAATCAATATTGTCCTTTATTGCTTGGAGCTGCACAATGCATCTGGTCTTTACAGGTTGTCCACACGAAGTTGTCATTCTGATCGGAGGTTCATCGAATGAAGATCCACTCGAAGTGCTAGCTTCTCGTAGATCCCTCTTGAAGATTGACCTAAAAAAATATCTTTAGATCTCTTGGACACTCCAAGAGACAAAGATTAGGAGGAGGATTAAAGGAGAGAACCAACTCTTGGATCAAAAAGAAGAAAAGAAAAGACTTGAAGAAAGACCTTTAAGAGAAGACTCATCTTCTCTTCAGGACATCAACCATTGATGTCCTAAATCAAACTTCATGCCAGGATAAGAGGAGACCTTCTTCTCTAAATTTTTTTCATGATCCATGTACCTTTCTCTCTGATTTTTTCTGATGGAAAAACTTATAAAAGATTGAGAAGAAAAAGCTCTCAAAAGAAAGCTTAAGAGAAGACTTTCATCTCTTCTTCTTCTCTCATTAGAACATGATCAAATCATATCCAAGAGATACCCAACACCCCACTTCTTGGAGCACCAACTTCCTCACACCCTCTTCCCCTTTTCTCTCTCTCTTTTGTGTGGAATACCTGAGGAAAAACTCATGCCTCCATAAAAAGTGGCATACTTCTAAATGTCTCTTGGACTAGGTCAAAATCTAGTCTTGAAACAAACTTAGGAATTTGGGGGGCATCCAACTCTTGGATGCCTCCCCAATTATTTTGTGTGTGGGATTTAGGAACTAACACCCAAGAGAAAGAAAGAAAAGGCATGAAAAAAATTAGGAAAAGGGGGTGCACAAAAATATTTTGTTGGCATTCCTATTTTATAGGGAGATTAGGTCAAACCTAGTCATAGAAGGAGTCTTGGTGGCGTCCAACTCTTGGATGCCTCCAAGCCTCCTTAGGAAACCAATTTCCCATGTTAATAAGGTTTAGAAGGCACACAAATTCTGAGAAAAGAGAGGTGACAAAAATAGGTGGCGTAGGGAAATTCTTAGGCACAAGGAATTAGGAGTCCTAGTCTAACTTGGACTCTCCATTGTAGACTAGGTCAAACCCAATTTAAATCTTATTTAAGCTAGATTAAATGCAACCTAATAAGGATGATCCTAGTCAAACTAGAAATTCAATTAAATTAGATCAAACCAAATTTAAATCTAATTTAAATTCTATATCAATTAGGAATTAGGTGCATTCAAATCCTAGTCTAACAAGAAATTAATTTTTCTTTGGAATTGGCTTATCCAATAAACTAATTGAACTTAACCTAATTAAATCTAAACTAATTTTAATTAAATTTAATTCAGTTAGACTTGATCTCAGTCCAATTACTTAATCAGATTAAACCAATTAGCAATCTAATTGCTAATTGATCCTCCTGCAACACATGCACTTGATCAATCATCAATCGCATTGATGATTCGATCACTAAATAATTTTTAATTATCGATCAACCATCTAATCAAGTAATAACCTCTTATATGTGTGATCCCATAGGTTCAAACCTAAGTCGATAGAATAGAAACTAATTCTTATACCAATCAAAATGACCATCTAGCAATGGTACCTGATCGATCATCAATCACATTGATGATTCGATCACTAAATGATTTTCAATCATCGATCAATCATATGATCAGGTAACAATCTTTTATGTGTGTGATCCCATAGATTGAAATCTAAGTTGATAGCATAGGAATCAATTCTTATACCAATCAAAATGGCTATCTAGCAATGGTACCCAACATCTGGATAGATCGAATGTATGTAAAGTTACATTCTTAGAATCCTGGCCTATGGTTACCGTATAATTTATCCCTTGATCAATAATACTCAAGATGACATCGAGTTAGCTGTCAACACTCAAAGAAGTCATCCATATTGTGTCTCAAAATTTTGCAAATCCCATGACTCCTCATGAGGATTACCTAGACCTAGATTTTGCTAAATTAAAACACAGTAAGATATTCACTTTCTAAAATTAATCAGGAGTAGTCAATCCCATCTTGACTCACACACCGACTCTACAAGTACTTGACTGTGCTCAAAAATTTTTCGATCCTGTATTATAAATATAGATAGTCCAGCATCAACGTATAATGAATTGCTTGCAAGTGACCATGGTGATCTCAAGTCGGAGGGATACTTATGTCTATCGACTTTTGCTAGCTACTCTTGATAGTAGAGTGCTACATTGATCATGTTTAGTACAAATGTACTCCTACATCCCACCTGTATGCCATACCAATATCTCCACACCACTTGGTTATAAGGACAACCAATGCATATGATATATAATGATCTACACTCAATAAGTTATCATCCTAGTTAATAACTTATCATTTGATTATCAATAATTTAAGAACCATCCGATAAATTCTTCTTTACCAATTGAGTGTGATTCTAAAGACTTTATCATAACTTAGGTGTTCATTTAAGGAAGATAGAACTTTTATGATGAATAAGCCAAATAACTATTATTATTTAATAATTTATATACTAATTTTAATCATCTACAACTTAGATGATTGACTTTAGGATATATTTTTTAATAGTTCGGTATGCCCATAGTATGCTATAGAGCTTGTCTGTCGATAGACCTTTGGTTTGGTCTAGCCTTTTTTTCAAACTTTGGAGAATAGTTTGATTAGTGACATTGACTTCTCCATTAGATTGAAGATGTTCGATAGATAGAAGTTAACTAGTATTCAATATGAAGTTATGAGCAGAAATCTTTGAACTTTATATTATCAAACTATTGGCCATTATTAGTGATGATAGATCTTAGCAAACCGAACCAACATATTATTGACTTCTAAATGAAGTCTCTAGCTTTCTATTTGGTTATTTATGCTAAGGGTTCAACCTCAATCCACTTCATAAAGTAATCTATTGCTACAACGAGAAATTTTCTCTGATCTTTAATGCCATCAAAAATGGACCGAGGATGTTAATGCCCCATATCACAAAAGACTAGGGAGACAAAATGGGCGTGAGCTTAGGTGCCGGCTTTTGTTGCAACCTCAATTTTCACTAATCTTGTCACTTTATTCTTCTCATTTCCTTGTTATCGATTGGAGTTATTCTATTCTTTAGGTACTCCATCAACAGTCCATCTAGCTTGGCTTGTCATCGGTCTAGTTCAAACTCGACATTTCTTCGATGCTCCGGATGTCTAAGTGGTTGATGTAGATCCTTCTTCGCAAATCGATAGAATTGTAGGTTGCCAAATGGGATAGCGCATCAGTTCGGGCATTCTCCAACCTCAGTATTCGTTAAATATCTAAATTGATAAAACTTGAAGAAAGGTCTTTTATCTTTTGAAGATACCTAGACATTATGGAATCCTTGGCCTCATACTTGCCTCACACTTGGCTCATGACAAGCTAAGAGTTGAAGAACACTTTGAGTTTTTCTGCATTGAGCTCCTTTGCGATCTTTAGTCTAGTGTTGAGGGCTTTATATTTGGCTACATTGTTCGTTATGCTAAAGTTAAACCTCAATGCATATTCGGCGACAAAATTGTTATGATTTTTTAGGATTAAACCTACCCCACTTTCTTGAGAGTTTGAGGCTTCATCAACATACAGTATCCACCAATCTTTTCTAGTGCCGATCTTTGATTCATGAGAAAAAGCAGTGGTCTTCTCTTTGGGGATCATACACTCGATGATGAAATCAGCCAGTACTTGCACTTTTATCACCGTACGATGTCTAAATTCAACATCAAATTCTCCAAGCTCTATCATCCACTTCGCCAGATGACCTAATGTATCCAGTCTCTAAAGTATAGCTTTTAGAGGTTGGCCAGTCTGAACAATGATAGTGTGAGCTTAGAAGTATAAGATGTTTACTAGTGATGATAAGTGCATATATCATTTTCTTGATTCTTGTATATCTAGTTTCCGTATCTTCAAGATTTTACTGGCATAGTAAATTGGCTTTTGTGTTGGAAAATAGTATCATAAAGCCAATCATCTAGGTTGTAAATGATTGTGCTCTTTATTCTAATTTTATATAAATTTTTTATTAATAAAGGTTATTTGACATATTTCATTATAAGTTGTACATCTTCTATATTGAACTCCTATGTTGTGATGAAAGTCCTTAAAACTACTTCCAAATGATAAAGAAAGATTTATCATGTAGTTCTTAAATTATGTTCATGACGAAATGATACATTATTAAAAAGGATGATAACGTTTATCATGTATAGATCATTGTGTGCCATATTGGTTGGTCGTCCTCATAACTAAAGAGTGTGTACCATTGGTATGGTATACAGGTGAGATATAGGAGTACATCATCATCGAACAGTGAAGAGCACTCTACTGTCAAGAGCAACTCATAAAGGGTATAGGCATGAGTGTCCTTCAGATCTGAGATCACCAAAGATGACCTACAAGTAACTTACTGTACTTTGGTATCAGACTATCTGCATTTCTAATGTAGTGATGGAAGGCTACTTGCTACAGTCAAGTACTTATAAAGTTTGTGTGAGTTAAGATGGGATTGACACCTCCAGACTACTGGAGATAATGCATTACTATATTTCAATTAAGTAAAGCCTTAGTTAGGGTAATCCATATGATGGATTTGAAAGGTTGAAATAAAATGTAGATGACTCATTTAAGATTGAAAATCCAAGTCAAACTCGTACCTAAATTCTAAACAAATTAGGATTAGTAGTCTACTCAAAATTGGCTTGAATATAGTTCAAATTTAATTTGAATTGGCCCTGAAATAGATTAGTTCCTTAGAGAGACAAAGCCCTAGGACTCTCTCTCCTTGTGGCCGACCAAGAGAAGGAGGGGGCGTTGGTTTCTATGTTCTCCTTCTTGTGTGCATGCATGAGAAAGAGAGGCACCACAAGGTGACACCAATAATTCTTCATGAAGTAATCCACTTTGGATAAGATTAAGAATAAGAGTCCAAATCAATTTAGGTTTGATCTATACCTAGGGAGCATCACCTATATAAAGGGAGGGATTCTTGGCCGCCACATCTAGATGTGCTCCTATTTTTGTATGACAAAGAGAGAATAAGAGAGGGTGTGCGGCAAGAAGAAGGAGTTGAAAGAAAAATCCTCCAGATCTGAATCATATTTAGATGGATACCAGGAAGAATAGATTTAAGTTTAAAAAGTTTTCTTAAAAATTATGAAAACATACCTCGATGCATAGTAAAAATAAGATCGAGGTGCTAAAAATTCTACAATGCTGCTTCGCAAGATCCGAAAGTACACACCCTCTATTTCACACGCACACCACAAAATGTAGAAGAGAGGGATGAAATGTTGGGCACCACATTAGGAAGGAAGAAGCAAAGGGGGCGGCAAGATCAGATCCTCCACCCACATGCCAAGAAGAAGAAGAAGAAGAGCTCTACCTTAGGGCTCTTTCTCTCTTTATCATGCCTAGCCTTGCTCACGCCCAAGGGCTATGGATCTTATATATTGCTGTCCAAGGGGTTTCCCTCCTTTAAATAGATGAAGCCTAAGACCTGATTCAATCCTTATCAAATAAGAATTCCAATGATAACTACTTTGACTAGTTAAATCCTATTTCAAGTAGGAGACATAAGGTGATCTCCTAATCTTATTAGGAGATATGGTTAGTGCCAACTCTTGGCCCATCTTTGTGCCACCCAAACCAAGGCCCTTAGCTGGAAAACTCCAGACCCAATCCTCTCTTGGTTGGCCACATATGAGAGAGATTCTCAGTGGTCAATGCCACTAGTTGACCAAATCAAATTTGATCCAAATTAAGTCCAATTCAAATCCGATTCGAACCTAATTCAAATAGGTTGATTAACCTCAATCAAATTAATATTTAGGTCCAAGTCTTACTTGGATCATTAACCCAATTAGTCTTAATTAAATCAAGTCTAATTAATTTATATTTATGTTGAAAATTGTGTCCTAAAGCCAATTGTCAGCATGTTGATGATTGAGATATTATAATTAATTTATTAATTAATGAAAAATATTTTGACATCTTTTTTCATCATAAGTTTACATCTTCTAATGAACTCCATTATTATGATGAAGTCCTTAGAACTATTTAGTTTTGATAAAGAGAGGATTTATTGATTAGTTCTTAAATTTGTTCATGATCAAATGATAGGCTGTTAATTAGGACAACAGTGTCTATCGAGCATAGATCGCTATATGCCATATAGGTTGGTTGTCCTCTTAACCAAAGAGTGTGGAGGCACTGGTATGGCATACAGGTGAGATGTATGGATACATTATCATTGAACATGACCAACTCTAGAGCATTCTGCTATCGAGAATGTCTCTGATGGGATATAGGTATAAGTATCCCTTAGACTTGAGATCACCTCAGTGACTTGCAAGCAATTCACTATGCTTTGGTATCGAACTAACTGAATTTTTAATTCAGCAATGAAAGAATTCTGGGCACAGTCAAGTACTCATGAAGTCAGAGTATGATCAAGATGGATTTGACCACTCCAAGAGTTGGAGAAGAATGTATCACTGTATTTTAATATAGCAAAACCTTGGCCAGGATAATCCATCAGATAGATTTGGTATTTTGAAATATAATGTGGATAACCTGATCAAAGTTAATAGTTGAACTATGATGTGTCCTACAAGTATTATGGTCAAGGGGATGAATTATATGAAAACTATATCCACATAGATTCTAAGGATGGTGTTCTACACCTTCGACCTATCCGGCCATCAGATATCATTGCTAGATGATCACTTTGATTGGTACAAAAATTTATTTCTATACTACTGGCTTAGGTTCGGATCTATGAGGTCACACACATTAGAGATTATGATCTGATTGGATGGTTGATCAATGATTAAGAATCATTCTAGGGTTAAACAATCAATATGATTGGTGTTTAACCTAGTGCAAGTATTGCAAGAGGATTGATTAGTAATTAGATTGCTAATTAGCTTAATTTAATTAAGTTAATAGGTTGAGATTAAGTTTAATTAAATATAATTTAATTAGATCTAGTTTGGGCTTGATTGGATCAAGTTCAATTGGTTTACTGGATAAGCCAAGTGCAAGGAAGAACTAATCTTAGTCTAACTAGGACTCGAATTAACTCAATTTTTTAATTTGATTAAAAAATAAATTAAAATTTAATTTAATTTAATTTAATTTAATTAAGTCTTTAAATAGATTAGGATCGAGTTAGTTTAATTTTAATTTTAATTTTATTTGATTAAAAGATCTTATTTGACCAAGTCAAAATAAGAGTCCTAGTGTGACTAAGACTCCCTATCTCCTTGCGCCACCTTGGTCCCAATACCCTCCATATCTATTTTTTAGGTATTTTTCCTGGAAAAACTCTTTCTTTCTGATTTCCATGCCCTCTCTCTTCCTCCAAGTCATATTTGGAAGTTAGGTGGAAGACCAAGTCAAAGGAGGAATTGGTTTTGCTTAGGATTCTATAAGATAGAATCCTTATTGACCAAAACATCTTCCCTTGAGTACCACCCCCTCTTTTAATTAATTCTTCTTTTATTTCATAAAAATAATCTTCTTTTCTGTGCACCCTTCCTTATTGGTCCATGCCAAAAATTATGGAGGAGGTGCCCTTGTGCACCCTTCCTTATTGGTCCATGCCAAAAATTATGGAGGAGGCGCCCAACTGAGTTGGGCACCCCAACAACTTCCTATGTTTGGATATTCCTAGTTTAGAAATTTGACCTAACTTGGACTCTTCTTTTTTTCTATTTATTGAATAAATTTTATTTTAATTTTTTTGTAAAATATAGATCTTTGGGAGATGTTTGGGGTGTGCAAAAATCAGAGGAAGAGGGTCCTTGGGCATGGGGTTTCCATAGGCACCAAACTAGGTGTCTAAGTGAGAGAAAAGAGAAGAAAAAGAGGGTCTTCTTCTAGGAATGTTTTATTTTCAATCTTTCTTCCTTTTTTTTGAGTTTGTTTGAGAGAGTCTTAGATCAGCAAACTCTCATATTTCTTCTCATATTTTGTAGAGTCTAAATTTTGAAAAAAAAAAGCATTGAATCGACTGTCGAAGATGGATCAACATAGTACTAGCATGCTATACTGATTTCCTGCATCGAACTTCAGATCAGAGATCGTCGGCTCATGTGCATGACTCCTAGAGGCCGGATGCAAGTGTGGCTTGTAACTTCATCCTCAAGCTCGGATCAATAAGTTAGAACATCTAATCTTGGTCAGGTAATAGATCTGATATATAAACTTCATACCTGCATTTGATGTTGTATAGATCTAGGTTGATTTGATCAACCTTTTTCTTTCTTATTTGATTTTAATTTTTGATTTAATATCATGCCTTAATCATGATTAAATAAAATCTAGGTATTTATATGATTAAATAAATTTTAGATTTATTTAAGTCTTTTGCTGCAAGATCTTGAAAAAATTTCAAGATCTACCTGTGAAACCCTAGATCTGATTCCTTCAATTGGTATCAAAGCCTAGGTTCTTATTACATGATTTTTGTGCATGTTTAGATTATTTCTTAGATTAGATCTAATTTATAATCTAATTATTAAATCTAAAATTTAAAAAAAATATAAAATATTTTAGATTGCATGGACTACCATAAGGTTGTCCTCCTGTAAGGTTTACCCCTTACAGTGAATAGGTTGTCCTAGTACGTACTGATCTAAAATATTGATTTTAAAATTTTAGATTAGATCTAAGAGATTTTATGACCTAATTAAAAATATTTTAATCTAATTTTAATCATCATAAATATGTTAGATTTGATCTAGGAAGATTTATGATTGATTATTATTAAAACTGTTTCAATTACATGAACCTATTTAGATTAGATCTAAAGTAGTTTTATGTTTATTTTACTTGCATATTGATTATGAATCGAACATGCAACTTAGTTGATAGAACCATGTCATAAAAATATTTTACAAACATAAAAATCATTTTCAAAAAGCCGAACCCCAACGCTCAGCCCAAAACTTAATTGAGAATTAAGAAGTTGATTGATTAGGATCTAGGATTGTGAATTGAAGATCCTAAGACACAAATCATAACACATTGGGTTAAATGGGTTAGTGGAGATTAGGTCCAATAATTGGGTTAGACCTAGGGTTAGATTAAAGAATGGACTTAATTAGAGAATTGACTAAATCTAATCAATTGTTGTCTTAGATTAGGTCAAGGATTCTCTAGATCAATTACAATAGTTGTAGTTGGTCAAGTCCATGTCTTTAACAAGATCCAAGATGGACTTAATTCTTGGCTATGTGGTCTAGCATGAACTATTAGGTTGATCTAATTGAAACTAATTAAATCAGTTGGTGTCTAAAGTAAACCAGACCAGTGGTTTTTAATTAGTAGTCTACTTACCTAACCATTTTTGATGGTGTCTAAGACAAGCCTGGTAGACCCTTCCATTGATCGAACTTACCTATCCTCTTGGTGAGATTATATTTTGATCAAATCGTTTGACTATTCGAGCTAACCCATGTCAGCTAGGTAAATCAGTTTGACTAATTTAGGTGCTCCTAGACCAGCCTATTAATGGTCTCCCTTAAGCTGACTTGGTAAAGTTAGTGGAAGGATCATAACAAGCTAGTTAATCTGACCTACTCACTTCTATAAATAAATTCTCTAAAATTATTAGGTCCTTAAAATGAAATAGTTATATAATAATTGGATCATAGCCTTCCATTAAAGTGGATGATAATGGGTCTATCAGTTGGATAATCATTGGAGGCCCAAAGGCTTGGTGCTTATCGGTTGATGAAATTATCATTCATTATATGATATCTTGGATATATCTTTCTAAATGATGGTCAGGTGGGCCAACAAAAGTTGTGCCTGATCATTCATTGGTTGGATGGGCCAGGTATGGTCATGTTAATCGTTGGATCTAACTGGACCCTTTTTTGAGAAGGCCAAAGCTAACTGATTAGGGCCTAGGGCAAAATTTAATTATTAAAAATTATTTGAAGAAATAATTGATTATGAACCTATTCTTAGATGTACATGGGTGGGCCAACCAAAGTTGGGCTTGTGTACAGTCTATGTAGATTCTAGTACCCACTAAGAAATTAGGGTAATTTCTCGAATTGAAGGTAGAAGCTATCAATTCGAATAAAATAGTGGGAGAAACCTTTTGATTAAAGCCTAAATCTTTAGGTTTAATGAATCAATTACTAATTAGATTTTGGTTTTTCTTTGTACAGACATGGCCACTTCTCTATCGCTTCGATCATTGTTGGACAATGATAAGTTGATGGGATCCAACTTCGATAGCTGGTACCAAAAGTTGAAGATTGTCCTAGAGCATGAACGGATTCTATATATACTGACGGATCCTATACTTGAGAAGCCAGCTATCAATGCACATGGAATAGTCAGAGACACTTATCAGAAGTGGCTCAGTGATCGAACTATAGTGCGCTGCATTATGCTGGCTATGATTAGCGATGAGTTCAGTCGCAAGTTTGAGATAGCTCAGCCAAATGAAATACTCTAAGTGTTGGAGGATTCTTTTGGCACACTCAATGATGTTAAGAGGCACAAGACTAGTTACGCTATCTTCAACATCAGAATGCGGGATGGTGCCTCTATCATTGATCATGTATTGTACATGATCAAGCTGATAGAGCGCTTGAGCAAGCTCGACTTTTTCTTGCACAAACAACTTGGAAAAGATGCAATACTGAACTCACTGCCTAAGTCTTATCTTTCATTCCTTACACATTATAGAATGTCAAAGCCTGAAGTGGACTACCATGGATTACTGGGGTTACTTTAGAACTTTGAGAAAGATCACCAACTCCATAAGGAGTCGGTGAACTTAGTGGGAGGTTCGCCTTCTCGTTCTCGATCCTTTGGAAAAGGAAAGAAGAACAAGAAGAAGAAAGTCAAGAAGGTACATGTTCAGGCTAGAACATCTGTGTAGGCTCAAACCCCAAAGACTAAGCCTGATAAGAGTCAAGCCGAATGCTTCTTTTGCAAGAAGTAGGAGCACTGAAAGAGGAACTATCCTCAATACATTGCCTCCCTGGATTCGAACAGGTAGAGAAAGAAGCAAGTTGTTGTTGGGCAAGGTATTTATATGATAACTCCTTGCAATTTCTCTATTTATGATATTATTGACTAGGTATTGGATACTAGTAGCCCTTACCATATTTGCAATTCATTGCAGGGGTTGTAGGTCAGTAGAAGATTTGAGCAAAGTGAGAGATTTCTAAACATTGGAGATGGATGACCAGTTCCAATTCTAGCTTTAAAAATTTTGAAACTTATATTTGAATCTCATACCGTTGTTCTTAGTGATTATCATTTCTGTCCTAGTTTCTTTTTAAATATCATTTCTTTAGGCCTTTTGGCCATGAACAATTATAAAATTTTAATAAGAAAATGAGTTTGTAATGTCATTATGAATGGTGTTACTATTTTCTGTAGATAATTGAACAATGGTGAATATATGTTATCACAACCTATTAATGTAGTCTATTCTACTGGCAAGCACCTTAGATTAGATAGTGTATCAGATATCTACTTATGGTACTATAGGCTAGGTCATATAAATAAGAACAAGATAAATAGGTTGACTCAAGAGGAAATTATTGAAGTCAATCATTGTGAATCAGTTCCAACCTGTGAGTCCTATCTTCTTGGTAAAATGACCAAGTCATCTTTTACTGGAAAAGGTGAGAGACCAAATGAGCTCTTAGGTCTAGTACATACTAATGTATGTGGACAAATGAGTACAAGTGTTAGAGGTGGATATGTCTACTTCATCATTTTTATAGATGATCTATCTAGATATGGATATGTCTATCTAATGAAACATAAGTCGGATTATTTTGAAATGTTCAAACGATTCCATAGTGAAGTAGAAAAATAAATTAGAAAGAGTATTAAAACTCTTCAATCTGATCGAGGAGGAGAATACCTTTCTGGTGAGTTTCTCACATATCTAGTAGAGAATGAAATTTTCTTCCAATGGACTCCTCCTAAAACACCACAGCATAATGGTGTGTCTGAAAGGAGGAATCGAACTCTATTAGACATGGTTCGATCCATGATGGAATTTGCCAGCTTGCCGATATCCTTCTAGGGATATGCACTTGAATTGGCTTGTTATCTATTAAATAGGATTCCAAGTAAGTTTATAGTTAAAATCTCATATGAGATATGGATAGGACGTAAGCCAGCACTTTTACACCTTAGGGTTTGGGGGTGCCTAGCTTATGTCAAACAGTTAGTTACAGACAAACTTGGACCTAGGTCTGACAAGTGTACATTTATAGGGTATCCAAAAGAGACCAAAGAATACTATTTCTATCATGTTGATGAACAAAAGGTGTTCATCAGCCTTAGGAAAACCTTTTAGAAAGAAAGTTTCTTGACGAAGGAATTGTTGCCTCTAAGGTTGAACTTGATGAAGTTCAACAGGTAGAAAATCCAACATAGAATGTTGAACCTAAGTTGGATTTGATTAGATCAGTTCCGAAGCCTAGTGAACCCACATCATTAAGGCGATCCGATAGAGTAACCCACCATCTGAATAGATACTATGGATTCTTGGTCCAGGATGGTGATCCCATCAAACTCGATGAGAACGATAAGGACCTGATCACTTATATGGATACGATGTAGAGACCGGACTCTGAGAAATGGCTAGAACCCATGAGATCTAAAATAGATTCCATGAAGGTCAATGATGTATAGACATTAGTTGACCCATCCAAAGGGGTTAAATGAAGGAAAATTCTAATTTTCTGGATCAGGTTCGTTCAGATCTGATCAGATCAAGAGATATATTTCAAAATTTTTTTTCTTTGATCCAGATCAGATCTAAGATATTTCAAATTTGATTATTATTATTTTAGAAATTAAAATAAAATTAGATAAATTAAATTAGATTTAATTTACCTTGAAGAGGATAATCCTATTATCCATTGATGATCCTGTAAGCAGTGGAAGGTTCTGGATCAAGCCACGCAAGTGCCTAGCCTTTACTGATATCAACTCAGGCTAGATCTAAAAATCATCTTCTTCTCTATCACATCTCCAAAAATTAGATCTGGATCTGATCTAGAGGATCTTCAAAACTCCTTTTGAAGATTAGCAGTCGTCCTTTGCAGCAGCGCAACCTTCAAGCTTTCACTCGCCTTTCTCTTGTCTAGATTGCACCAACCAAGGTCCAAAACCCTTTTGGACATGGAGAGGAGAGGGAGAAGATGCTTTGGCATGGAGGAGGAGAGGAGAAAAGGCCTTGGGGCATGGAGATCTCAATTAATTTAGATTTTTCTTTGAGTTGGGCGCAGGGTCTTATTTATAGACTAACTGTGATCCAACTCCTCTTCTTCCCAACCAATCACAACTCTTTGTGAAATCAGATCTAAATCTGATTGGTGGGAATAGAGTCCCCTAGATTCCTTCTTAGAGGGTGCCTAAGACCAGTCAAAGTTGGTTCTTAGGAGAACTCTAATTGGAATCCAAAAAGGAGATGGAGTCCCTGTCCAACAGGGACTCCTGGGCGCCTCCAGCTTGGGCACACGCCAAGGGTGGCGTGCGCCCTCCTCCTTGCCAGGTTCTGGATAGGGGGACAGGCCCCCACCAGCTCTCCAATAGGTGCGTGACATGTGGACAGAAGTCAAAGTATCAATGGTCAATATTTGACCAGTCAAAGGTAGACTTTTGACCAAAGTCAAAGAACGAGAAATGGCAGGTGACCAAAAATGGCAGGTAATGTCTTACAAAATAAGACAACCTTTTCTGACTTGGACAACCTCCAGTCAGACCATATGAAGGCCTCTGATTGAGCACAAACTCCTTTGGCTCAGTCAGGACAACTTATTTATGATAGTAAAAGAAGAACGTTAGGTTCAATCGAGTGCTAGCACGATTTTCTTGAACCTAATTGAATCTCATTCAGATCAATTGAACTAGATCAGTTCAATTGATGATCACCAGATTCAAACCCTTGTTTGTGTGACCCAGTTAGGTTCAGTTCTGTATGGTAATGGGATATGTCATGATCTCTATCATCGACATCATCGAAACTCCTTTCGATGGATCAGAACTCTTCTGATTCGAACAGCTAGAATGATCGATCATCTAAATCATTCTAATTGCTCCCAAAATCCACCAGTGACACCTAGCAGTATATGGTGGCAACCCATCAGAGCTGAATGCGAACCTCTTGGTGCAGCTACCTGTGTGATTAAGTTCTTCTATCTTGAGCCCCGATCAGATTAGGGTTAAGGTGAACTCGTCAAACCCTAGTCTCTATCATATGATGTAATCATTCGATTCAAGTCCGATGTGAAAATCTAAATAGAAACTCTTTCTATTATTTCACTCTACCATGGCCATGGACTTCTGGACTTGATTCTCATGATCATCATAGGGCTGCTCCTCTACCACCGAGGTAGATAGATTCCATCTTGATGCTATCCAGTTCCTACAATGAACATGCTATAGCCAACATACACCTCAGGGTTCCATATGGCTAGGAGACCGAGTAATGGTGTAGTCAAACTATAACACCCTCAAGGTGAACTGTCGATGCACCTCAGGTCAAAGAACCAGACACACCACTGCAGCATCGAGTCAGTCATTGACGAGAAGGTAGACTTCCTAATGACTACTCGAGGTGGTCACGCTCAGTGCCCTCATTCTCTAATGAGTACCTATACTCTCACTCTGGTGTCTCCACACCATAGACTCAAGACTCATCTACTAAAGAGAAGCGATTGTACACCAACCTTCTGGATCAATCACCATCCTCGTGATGATCCTATGGTCGGAAGCATTTTATGAGTTAATAATGATTATTCATGTCTTAAATTTTCAACTCTTGAAAATATGAATTATCATTACCATTAACTCAAAGGATGTGTCACAGACACTAAATACACATATGTGATAGAAAATAACCCATTTTATTGATTAAAGTCAAATTATAATTTTGCCTCTGGAAGTGTATTACAAGTGTCAGCCAATTCTGGCTTCTTGGGCACATATATCTAACAAGCTTCCACTTATTCTAAAGCCAATTGGCTACAAGTCTAAGTTTCATTTTCTCAAGGTGGGCTTTGATCTTCTGCTGGTCCAACGGCTTGTAAGTGGGTCTGCCACATTATCTATGGAGTTGACTCTTTGACCTTGACATAACCCTTCTCTGAGAAATCATGGAATGAGGTGGTATCGTCGTTCAATGTGCTTGGATTTTGGTGAAACCTTGGTTCCTTAGCAAGAGCTATGGTGCCATTGTGTCGCAGTATAGAGAATGGCTATCTGATGGCAATTACTCAATTTCTGCAGCAAACTTTTTAGTACCAGAAGCTTCCTTCATAGCCTCTGATGGTAGTGATATATTCGTTCTTGTGGAATCTGCTATCAACAAGTTTGCTTGAACTCTTCTCAAGCTAACAGCACCACCATTGCACACAAACAGACTTTCCAGATGTCTGACTTTCGATCATCTATATCGAACATGAAATCCGAGTCTATGTATCCCTGGATATGGAGTTCTCCGTTACCATAAGAACCAACATCATATCCTTAGTTCTTCTCAAGTACTTAAGGTATATTTCCAAGAGTCCAGTGTCTTCACCTAGATTTGACTGATATCTGCTTGTGACACTCACAGCATGGGCTATATCAGGTCGTGTACATAGCATGGCATACATGAGGCTCCCTATTATAGAAGCATAAGGGATCTCGCTAATGCTTCTATTTCCTCAGGTTGCTAGGGCACATCTTCTTGGAAAGATGAATACATGTCTGAAGCGATATTAATCTCCTCTTAGAGTTTTCATCCTAAACTCTTTTTAGTACTTTCTCTATGTACATCTTCTGTGAAAGTCCTAGTATCCTATTCGGCTCTATCCCTATAGACCTTAATTCTAGAATAAAGGATGCTTCACCTAGGTCTTTCATGGAGAATTTTTGGACAACCATTTTGACTGTTGTCATCATGGGAATATCATTCCAATAAGGAGGATGTCCATCCACGTACAATAAAGAAGACAATAGCGCTCCCACTGATCTTTTTGAGACCCAAGGTTCCTCTTCGTTTTTGATGGACAAATTTTTGATCGCATCATTAAAATGATGTGTCCAACTTCGAGATGCTGCTTAAGTCCATATATGGACCTTTGTAGCTTGCAAACCTTGTGATCAGTATCATTGGATGTGAAACCTAGCGGCTGTTTCATATAGATATCTTCCTCAAGATATCCATTCAAGAACGCCGTTGTTACGTCCATTTGCTATATTTCATAATTGAAATAGGCTAACAACGGCAAGCAATGTGCGGATTGACTTAGATAGCCACTGAGAAAGGTATCCTGATAGTCAATACTTCACATTGACTATAACCTTCTCACTAGTCTAGCCTTGAATGTCTCCATATTTCCATCTGCACAAATCTTTCTCTTGAAGAATCCATTTACACCCAATAGGTACTATACCTTCTGGTGGATCTACCAAGGTTCAGACTTGGTTTGAGTGCATCAAGTCAATTTTTGACTGCATTGCCTCTAGCCATTTCTTGGAGTCGATATCTGATATCGCCTCATTGTAGATTTATGATCATCACCATGAGCACCAATTATCTTGAGGAACATTTCCTCTACTTCCTCTGAAATAATACCTAATATCTTTTAGGGGGATGGAAAACTCTTTCCGATCTATGAGGTGGAGGAGGTAGTGTTCTTATTGGCTCAACCTGATTTGCTTCCAATTGGTCTTAGCTCATTGTACTTGTGGAGACTTTCTCATCAAGCTTGATTTGCTTTCCAATGCCGCTATCTTGAATAAACTATTTTTCAAGAAAGATGGCATGTCGACTCACAATCAACATAATGGTCTTCTGGAATGTAGAAATAGTATCCTAATGACTCTTTAGGATATCCAATGAATCGAGCTCTGAAGGACCTAAACTCAACTTGTCCGCTTGTCTTTTGACTGAGTCGGACACACCCAAATTCTGAGATGACTCAACTTGGTTTTATCGTGCCATATCTCATACGGTGTGGTAGAAATGGTCTTAGAGAAATCCTATTTCAGTAGATAAATTGAAGTTAATAATGAATATCTCCAAAGAAAATTAGGGAAGAATTCTGTGAAGCTCATCATGGATCGAACCATATCCATATGGTCCATTTCTCCATTCTGAAACCCTGTTGAGTTAGAGAGTGTTCCTGGTGGATGTCCATTAGGAGAGACTATGCCATTTTCCTTGAATAGTCTAAGAATTTCCTGGCTAAGGTATTCACCTCTTCGATCTGATCGAAGAACCTTAATGGGTTTTGGTAGTTTATTTTCATCTCATGTCTGAATTCTTTGAACTTTTTCAAAAGCTTCAGACCTTGTATCTCATAAGATACACATACCCATATCACTAGAAGATCATCGGTAAAGATAATGAAGTAGTAAATTGCCTCTAGCTGCACATCAAATGGGCCGCACACATCAATATGTACTAGGGCAAGGAGATCTTGGCCTCTCCCCATGTCCAACAAAGGGAAGTTTGGTCATTTTGCCTTGAAAGTAGGTTCAAGTTGGATATGACTCGGAAGTAATATGGACTCAATAGCCCATTTTTCTCCAATTTGTTGATCCGATCTTCGCTATATGACCTAATCTCAGGTGCCCTAAGATATCTGTCGTTTGGACTATCCCTAGGTCGTTTGGCATTCATGTTTTGCTCGATAGTTAGAATAGGTAATATCAATATGTAGCTGATAAAGATCATTAATTAGGAAATCATTTGGATATTTTATTTTTTTCATAAAGAATTTAAATGGTCCTTAAAGAAGGATAATCACAATCTATGTGCTAAGCAATGAACAGAAATTAAATTCCTGCTAGCTGCAGGCACCATATAACAGTATTCAAAACTAAGTCTAAATCGGAATGGTAATCGAAGGAGGGTTATGTTCTAACGGCTAACATAGCAACTTTGCTCATACCGATGCGTAAGATCATGGGTCGTCCATCCCTCAACCTCCTGCAAACCCCAAGATCCTGCATAAAGTGCATAGACTGAGCACTAGAACCAGAGTCCCAGCATAGCCCAACTGGATGCAAAAAAATCGAAAGGTAAGACTCAATAACGAGCATTACCTTCAAAAGGGACCTTCCTTTTGTTCTTCAGGGTGGCCAGGTAGTTAGAGCAGCTCCGCTTCCAATGGCCATCGCTGTGGCAATGGAACATTTCCTTTGATATCGACCTTTTCTTCCGGCTTCGTTTCTTCTTCTTGTTCTTTCACCTTTCTGTCTGTTTTTGCACAGACTTTTTTTTTCTTTTTATAAGATTTTCTTTTTGGAAGAAGTCCGTTCACATCAAGCACTGGAGCCTTAAGTACCTTTCATGGAAAGCTCAGCGTAACCAGCTATTCATTATTCGGCCAAGAATTTTGAAGTTTAAGCATATGGGTAAAATTCATGATGAATTGTCCATTGCATCAAGTCCTGATTGCAGAATAAAATCGATTTCTGTAGTCCAAGTCTAACTTCACACTTGAGCGTTCTAGCCTCTTCCATGTCCTTGATTATTGTCAGAACAGTGACTTGGACTGACTGCCCTCACGCATCTTAAGCCTTAAAAGTCATTTTGTGACTTAGATACTGGATGCATACTCTGTCACAAACATTCCTATAGTGAGCCACATTTGACGACACGTCCCGATATCTTCATGTTGGCACTGGACGCTCATCAGTACATTTGAGCCCAACATTTAATATCTGGCCTTATTATCTTCGTCAATCATTTTTTAGAGGATGCTCGTCTGTTTAAATAGAATGGACTCGCGCTGGTAATGGTGGGAGGGTCCTGATCCAAAACATGGGTTAACTTCTTGAAATCCAAATAATTTTATAGTTCTTAGAGCAATCTTTATAATTAGGTTCCGGTCAGTCTGTGTGTGTCCAGGATACATGCTAATGGATTGGGATGCAGACATTTTTTGCTAGAAGAGTCAATAAGATTCTAGTTAGATACTATATATTATGACTTGGACAAATTTGTTTAGCGAGATTTTATTTTTAAATTAAATTAGAGCTTCCACTATTTTCTCAGATCCCTACACACTTCCTCATGTAGAGATGCAAATCTCCTCTGAATTAATGATTTTAATGGGTGGTGCGTTCTCACCAACACTGGACTCATCACACCTCACTAACAGTTATTGGGTGATGGTGTTAGCGCAATGAAGGGAACACTCTTGTTTATCATGATTCTACTAATCTTGCGTGCACCAAACTTGATGTTCGTAATTCATGAATTCTATCGTATCTCGAAATATTGATCCAGTTCTTAGTTAAGTTAGACCCACCATTGGTGCACAGACCCTGGGTTCTAATTGAGTCTCTCACGTACCAAAATATGAGCCAACTCAATCCTCCAGTCATAGCAATCAAGATGCCTAAATAACATGGTGCATCTTTTCGTTGCAACTTGAGCATATATCTAGCTGAGAACAATCAAACCCGGGAAGGGCCACACATCTATTAAATGGTGGGAGATCTATAGACTCTAAATCTTTCTTAGGAAGAACGATTCAGTGTCTCATTAAACTAGATCTTATCATATGTCATAACAATTATGACTAAACTAAGTGGATGGGATTATGCTCGGATATTGATACCACCTCAGATCAGAACTGGTCATAAGATATGGCCAAGTAAGTCGAAGACAGTCGGAAAGGAGAATAGCCTATTAACTCATACAAGAACGCATTCAGGTCGAAGTAGATCCATAGTTAAAAAGCCAATGCCGGTCGTATGGCCAACTTACCTTAGACAGCCAAATGTTGAGTCAGAACCAATTGGTTTATCTCAATCTAGACTTAACCTTGAGCCTAATTAGTTTGCTTGATCGTGACTCGAATCTTACCCAAACTAATCCTATTTAGGCTGGTCAATTTAGCATTGTTGATCCCCTCCACCATCTCTTGATTTCGTATGATCAACGCTTAGACGAATTGAGTACCCAAGCCTGGAACACCAGTTCAACTATGAATATGTCTTAGATCTAAAATTCTCCAATTAGATCTAATTAATCTATTTCATAATCTTAATTTTAATTTCTTAATAGTAGGATTTCATAAACAAAAATATGCATAATGAAATCCTGGGCTTTAGGACTCTAGGGTTTTTGCAGAAAGTAACGTTTTGAGTTTTCTGATTAAGGACGACATGCGCAGCACCCTTACACATCATAGAACATCCCATCGAATGAGAAAAGAGGCCTTTAAAATCCTTCTATTCTTATGACCGGGAACGTCCAGAGGAATGTCGATTAATCAGGACATTGCAAACCTACAACAGATAGTTTTAGATCTATATTCATATATCTATATACAATTAGATCTAGATCTGGCATATTTTGCATACATTCATGTATTTAATCACTGCATATTTTTACGATCTAATATTATTCTCAAATAATTTAAAAATTAGGATTTAAATGATCAATCAAATAAATTCTAATCTAACCAATTATATGAATTATTTGACAACTAGTCTAGGAATGCATACAATCATACTCATAATGGATATTCAAAATTAAAATAGCTTTATTTACTATTTTTTAGATGTTTAACTTATAACATTTCAAAAAAAAATAGAATAAATTGATCTAAAATATTATTAATCAGATCTAAATTAAAAACATACAAAGACTTCTATAGAACTATTTAATTTTAGAAACCTAGTCATCATATTTTCTAATCTTATGATCCATAATCATTTAATTTTAATTTTTTGATTTTAAATCTAATTCAAATTTCATGTATATCTGAAATCACTTATTTTCTAAATTAAAATAGAATTTAAGATTATATTCTAAAACACTTTTTAGAACCTTGGCTTTGATACCAGTTTTAAGAAAATCCTTGATTTTTCAGTATCTAGGTTTGTTCAAATCTGATCAGATCAAGAGATATATTTCAAAAATTTTTCTCTTGATCTAATCAGATCTTGAATATGTTTCAGATCTGATTCTTATTATTTTAATAAATAAAATAAAATAAGATAAATTAAATCAAATTTAATTTACCTGATTTGGGTAATCCTATTACCCTGTTGATGATCCTGTTGCAGCGGAAGGTTCTGGATCTTAGCCACGCAAGCGCCTGGCCTCTACCGGTATCCACTCGGGTTGGATCTGGAGATCCTCTTCTTCTCTATCACACCTCCAAAAATCAGATCTGGATCTGATCTGGAGGATCTTCAAAACTCTTTTGAAGATCTGCAGTCGTCCTTTTGCAGCAGCGCAGCCTTCTTGCTTTTGATCGCCTTTCTCTTGATCTGAATCGCACCAACCAAGTCCAAAACTCCTTTTGGACGTGGAGAGCAAGGGAGAAGAGACTATGGCATGGAGAAGGAGGGGAGAGGCAGCCTTGGGGCATGGGAAATCTCAATTAATTCAATTTTTCTTTGAGTTGGGCGCAGGGTCTTATTTATAGACTAACTTGTGATCCAACTCCTCTTCTTCCAACCAATCACAACCCTTTGTGAAATCAGATCTAAATCTGATTGGTTGGAATAGAGACCCCTGGATTCCTCCTTAGAGGGTGCCTAAGACCAGTCAAAGTTGGATTCTTAGTAGAACTCTAATTGGAATCCAAAAAGGAGATGGAGTCCTTGTCCAACAAGGACTCCTAGGCGCCTCCAACTTGGGCTCACGCCACCCAGGGTGGCGTGCGCCCTTCTTCCTTGCCAGGTTCTGGCAGGGGGACAGGCCCCCACCAGCTCTCCAATAGGTGCATGACATGTGGTCAAAAGTCAAAGTGTCAATGGTCAACGTTTGACCAGTCAAAGGTAGACTTTTGACCAAAGTCAAAGAACAAGAAATGGCAGGTGACCAAAAATGGCAGGTAATGTCTTACAAAATAAGACAACCTTTTCTGACTTGGACAACCTCCAGTCAGACCATATGAGGCCTCTGATTGAGCACAAACTCCTTTGGCTCAGTCAGGACAACTTATTTATGATAGTAAAAGAAGAACGTTAGGTTCAATCGAGTGCTAGCACGATTTCCTTGAACCTAATTGAATCTCATTCAGATCAATTGAACTAGATCAGTTCAATTGATGATCACCAGATTCAAACCCTTGTTTGTGTGACCCAGTTAGGTTCAGTTCTGTATGGTAATGGGATATGTCATGATCTCTATCATCGACATCATCGAAACTCCTTTCGATGGATCAGAACTCTTCTGATTCGAACAGCTAGAATGATCGATCATCTAAATCATTCTAATTGCTCCCAAAATCCACCAGTGACACCTAGCAGTATATGGTGGCAACCCATCAGAGCTGAATGCGAACCTCTTGGTGCAGCTACCTGTGTGATTAAGTTCTTCTATCTTGAGCCCCGATCAGATTAGGGTTAAGGTGAACTCGTCAAACCCTAGTCTCTGTCATATGATGTAATCATTCGATTCGAGTCCAATGTGAAAATCTAAATAGAAACTCTTTCTATTATTTCACTCTGCCATGGCCATGGGCTTCTGGACTTGATTCTCATGATCATCATAGGGCTGCTCCTCTACCACCGAGGTAGATAGATTCCATCTTGATGCAATCCAGTTCCTACAATGAACATGCTATAGCCAACATACACCTCAGGGTTCCATATGGCTAGGAGACCGAGTAATGGTGTAGTCAAACTATAACACCCTCAAGGTGAACTGCCGATGCATCTCAGGTCAAAGAACCAGACACACTACTGCAGCATCGAGTCAGTCATTGACGAGAAGGTAGACTTCCCTAATGACTACTCGAGGTGGTCACGCTCAGTGCCCTCGTTCTCTAACGAGTACCTGTACTCTCGCTCCGGTGTCTCCACACCGTAGACTCAAGACTCATCTACTAAAGAGAAGCGATTGTACACCAACCTTCCGGATCAATCACCATCCTCGTGATGATCCTATGGTCGGGAGCATTTTATGAGTTAATAATGATTATTCATGTCTTAAATTTTCAACTCTTGAAAATATGAATTATCATTACCATTAACTCAAAGGATGTATCACAGACACTAAATACACATATGTGATAGAAAATAACCCATTTTATTGAATTATAGTCAAAATTATAATTTTGCCCCTAGAAGTGTATTACAAGTGTCAGCCAATTCTGGCTTCTAGGGCACATATATCTAACACTTAAATCCAGAAATCTGATCTTCCTTGCCCTCTAATTATCTATAGCTAGTGATCTGGAAAGAGAGGTAAATGGATGTGAAAGGTGTATATGTAAACAAGTGCAAGCTTCAGAGATTCATTTATGGATTGAAGTAGGTATCTCGAAGTTGGAACATGCATTTTGATAAAGCGATCAAAATGTATGGCTTCATTAAGAATGGAGAAGAACCATGTATTTATAAATGGACAAATGGTCCAGTAGTGGTATTTCTTATTTTGTACGTGGATGACATTCTCTTAATCGAGAATGACATCCCCGCACTATAAGGAATAAAAGTCTGATTGTCATCATAGTTCTCCATGAAGGACTTGGGTGAAGCATCCTACATCCTAGGGATGAAGATCTATAGGGATAGATCTAAAAGGATGCTTGGTATATTCCAATCCACATACATAGAAACTATGCTGAAGAGGTTCAGCATGGAGAATTCCAAGAAAGGCTATCTTTCGATAGGCCAAGAAATTTTTCTCTTTAAGAAGGATTGTCCAACAACTCCTTAAGAGAGAAAGCATATGAGTAGAATTTAATATGCTTCGATAGTGGGGTCTATTATGTATGCAATGACATGTACGAGATCAGACTTGGTATACTCACTAGGAGTAGTGAGTAGATACCAGTCTGACCCTGGAGAAAATCATTGGAAGGTGGTTAAAACCATTCTTAAGTATTTAAAAAATACTAAGGACCAATGGTTGGTTTATGGTGAATCAGATCTGAAGCTTGTAGGATTTACAGACACTAGCTTTCAATCTGATCATGATGACTATAAAAGTATGTCGGGATATATCTTTACTCTAAATGATGGAGCCATCTGCTAGAAAAGTTTCAAGCAGCATACAGTGGCTGACTCTATTTGCGAAGTAAAGTACATGGTAGCATCAGATGATGCAAAGAAAGCTATATGGCTAAGAAAGTTCATCACCGAGCTCGAAGTAGCATCCTCTATTGATGGTCTAGTCCTGCTCTACTATGATAGCACTGACGCCATAGCTCAAGCAAAGGAACCGAAGGCACACCAGCAGACAAAGCATATTCTGTGCTACTTTCATTTGGTCCGTGAGATCATGGATCGTAGTGACGTCGATCTTCAAAAGATCGATTAAAAGAAGAACCTAGCCGACCCCTTCACTAAAGCCCTGGCAATCAAGGAGTTTGACAACCATTAGTCGAAGATGGATATTAGATACTGTGTCGAGTGGCTTTAGGATAAGTGGGAGTTATTAGGAATTGTGTCCCAAAGCCAATCGTCTGTCTGTTGATGATTGAGATATTGTAATTAATTTATTAATTAATGAAAAATATTTTGACATCTCTTTTTATCATAAGTTTACATCTTCTAATGAACTCCATTATTGTGATGAAGTTTTTAGACTATTTAATTTTGATAAAGATAGGACTTATCGATTAGTCCTTAAATTTGTTCACGACTAAGTGATAGATTGTTAATTAGGACAATAGTGTCTATCAAGCATAGGTTGCTATATGCCATATAGGTTGGTTGTCCTCTTAATTAAGAAGTGTGGAGACACTGGTATGGCATATAGGTGAGATGTATGGGTACATCGTCATTGAACGTGACCAACTTCAGAGCATTATGCTATCGAGAATGTCTCTGATGGGATATAGGTATAAGTATCTCTTAGACATGAGATCACCTCAGTGACTTGCAAACAACTCATTGTGCTTTGGTATCTGACTAACTGAATTTCTAATTTAGCAATGGAAAGCTTTTGGGCATAGTCAAGTACTCATAAAGTTGGAGTGTGATCAAGATGGAATTGACCACTCCAAGAGTTGGAGAAGAATGTATCACTGTATTTCAATATAGCAAAACCTTGGCCAGGATAATCCATCAAATGGATTTGGTATTTTGAATTTTAATGTGGACAACCTAATCAGAGTTGACAGTTGAACTCTAATGTGTTCTATGAGTATTATAGTCAAGGAGATGAATTATATGAAAACTATATCCGCATGGATTCTAAGGATGGTATTCTACACCTTCGACCTATCCGACCGTCAAGTATCATTGCTAGATGGTCACTTCGATTGGTACAAAAATTTATTCCTATGCTATCAACTTAGGTTCAAACTTATATAGTCACATACATTAGAGCTTATGATTTGATCGGATGGTTGATCAATAAGTAAGAATCATTCTAGAGTTAAACAATCAATACGATTGGTGTTTAACCTAGTGCAAGTGTTGTAGGAGGATTGATTAACAATTGGATTGCTAATTAACTTAATTTAATTAAGCCAATGAACTGAGATTAAGTCTAATTAAATATGATTTAATTAGGTTTGGTTTGGGCTTGATTGGATCAAGTGCAATTAGTTTATTGGATAAGCCAAGTGCAAGAAAGAACTAATCCTAGTCTAACTAGGACTCGGATTAACCCAATTTTTTAATTTGATTAAAAAATAAATTAAAATTAAATCTAATTTAATTAAGTTCTTAAATGGGTTAGGGTCTTATTTAATTTGGTTGGTTTAATCTTGATTTTATTTGATTAAAAGATCATATTTGACCAAGTCAAAATAGGAGTCCTAGTGTGACTAGGACTCCCTATCTCCTTGTGCCACCTTGGTCCCAATGCCCTCCATACCTATTTTTTAGGTATTTTTCATGAAAAATCCTTTTCTTCCTAATTTCAATGCCCCCTCTCTCCCTCCAAGTCATACTTGGAAGTTAGGTGGAAGACCAAGTCAAAGGAGGAATTGGTTTTGCTTAGGGTTCTATGAGATAGAATCCTTATTGACCAAAACATCTTCCCTTGAGTGCCGCCCCCTCTTTTAATTAATTATTCTCTTATTTTATAAAAATAATCTCATTTTTTATGCACCCTCCCTTGCTGGTCCACACCAAAAATTATGGAGGAGGCGCCCAAGAGTTGGGCGCCCCAACAACTTCCTATGTTTGGATATTCCTAGTCTAAGATTTTGACCTAACTTAGACTCTTCTTTTTTTCTATTTATTGGATAAATTTGATTCTAATACTTTTATGAAATATAGACCTTTGGGAGAGATTTGGGGTGTGTAAAAATCAGAGGAAGAGGATCCTTAGGTGTGGGGGTTAACTTAGACTCTTCTTTTTTCCTATTTATTGGATGAATTTTATTCTGATACTTTTATGAAATATAGACCTTTAGGAGAGGTTTGGGGTGTGTAAAAATTAGAGAAAGAGGATCCTTGGGTGTGGGGGTTCCATAGGCACCAAACTAGGTATCTAGGTGAGAGAAAAGAGAAGAAGAAGAGGGTCTTCTTCTAGGGCTATTTTATTTTTAATCTCTCCTCCTTTTTTTGAGTATTTTTGAGAGAGTCTCAGATCAGCAAACTCTCATCTTCCTTGTCATATTTTGAAGAGTTCAAATTTTGAAGAAGGGAGCATCAGATTGACCATCAAAGAAGGATTAGTACAGTACTAGCATGCTATGCTGATTTCTTGCATCAGACTTCATATCAGAGATCATAGGCTCGTGTGGACGACTCCTAGAGGATGAATGCGTGTGCGGCTCGTGACTTTATCCTCAAGCCTGGATTAGCAAGTTAGAATATCTAAACTTGTTCAAGTAATAGATCTGATCTATAAACTTCATACTTGCATTTGATGTAGTGTAGATCTAGGTTGATTTGATCAACCTTTTTTTCTATTTGATTTTAATTTCTAATTTAATATCATGCCTTAATCATGTAATAGATATGAGATCTAGGTACTTACATGGTTATTTAAATAAATTTTAGATTTATTTAAGTCTTTCGCTGCAAGATCTTGAAAAAGTTTCAAGATCTACTTGTGAAACCCTAGATCTGGTTCCTTCAATCTGATCTAAAATTAATCATGACTTAAATTTAATCTCTCATTAAACCTTAGATCTTTTCAGGTCAAACTCATTCTCAAAATTAATCTTGAACCTCATGGCCAATGTTAGCTAAGCATAGTCAGTATTTAACTCTATATGATCATTAACTTAATTCTCCAATTAAGTAAATCTATTTGTTCAATCAAGTCAATCACTTCTAAATTGAACATATAGATATTAGGTCAATTCCTTTCTATATTGCATGACTTATGTGCATGTCTCTATAGGTTTGAACACTAAACTGATAGTATAGAAACTAACTTTTTGTACTCATCAAAGTAATCATCTAGCAATAATATGCAATGTCTGAATAGGTCAAATAATTGCAAAGTAATATTCAAGAATCTTGGCATATGATTATTCCATAATTCATTTCTTTGATCCTTAATGCTCAGAACAACCTAGGATTTAACTGTCAACCCTAAAACAGAGATCCATATTGTATTTCAATATTTTTCTAATCCCATGACAATCACATAGATTACCTTGGCTAAGGTTTTACTGGATTAAAATACACTGAAGCATTACCTCCAATGACTTGGAGGGGTCAATCCCATCTTGACTCACACACCAACTTTGCAAATACTTGACTATACCTAAAAATCTTTCATCACTATATTAAAAATATAGGTAATCTGGTACCAAAGTATAGTGAGTTGCTTGCAAATCATCATGGTGATCTCAGATCTGAGGGACACTTATGCCCATATCCTTCACGAGCATCTCTTAACAGTAGAGTGCTCTGCAGGTGAGTTGCTATTTGGTGATAATATACTTCTACATCTCACTTGTATGCCATACCAGTATTTGCACACTCTTTGGTTAAGAGGATAAATAACCCATATGACACACAATGACCTACACTCGATAAACATTATCGTCCTTGTAATGACATATCTTTTGGTTGTGAATATAGTTTTAGAATTATTCGATAAATCCTTTTTTATCGATCATTCATGGTTCTAAGGACTTCATCATGAAAGAAGTTTGAAGAAGATGCAATATGATGAACTACCAAAAATAAATTTCATTAATAAAATTTATTTTATTTATATATACAAAAATACAATCATCTATAACTTTGACAATTAGCTTTTGGATACTTTTCCCAACAAACTCCCACTTAGACTAAAGCCAATCAAAATAGTATCCAATATCCATCATCATCTTATGATCATTGAATTTCTTGATTCCAAGGGCTTTAGTGAATGGGTCAGCTAGGTTCTCTTTTCTATTGATCTTCTAAAAATTAATGTCATCTCGATTCACGATCTCTCATTCAAGATGATAGCGATGTAGAATGTGCTTGGTTCTCTGGTGAAACTTTGGTTTCTTCAATTAAGCAATAGCACCAGTGCTATCACAATACAATAGAACTAGACCATCGATGGAGGATATCACTTCTAGCTCATCGATGAACTTCTATAATCAAACAGCTTCTTTGGTAGCATTGGATGCCGTGATATACTCTATCTCATAAATAAAATTGGCTACAGTGTGCTGCTTGAAACTTTTCCAACAGATCACTCCATTATTTAGGATAAATATGTATCTCGACATGCTCTTGCTGTCATCATGGTCTGATTAGAAACTAAAATTAGTATATCCCACAAGTTTTAAGTTAGATTCTCCATAAATGAGCTATTGGTTCTTAGTATTTCTCAAATACTTAAGAATTATTTTTACAACCTTCTAATTATTGTCATCCAAATTAGATTGGTACCTGCTTGCTATCCCTAGTGAGTAGGCCACATCCGATCTTGTACATATCATGGCATATATGATAGATGCTACTGCCGAAGCATATGAAATTTTACTCATATGCTCTTTCTTTAGGAGTTGTTGGACAATCCTTCTTAGAGATTATAATTTCTTGGCCTATCGTTAGATAGCCCTTCTTAGAATTTATCACGCTGAATCTCTTCAACACGGTATCAATATACGTGGATTGGAACAACCTAAGCATCTTTTTAGATCTATCTTGATAGATCTTCATTCCTAGGATATAGGATGCTTCTTCCAAATCCTTCATGGAGAATTGAGATGATAACCATACCTTGATTTCCAATAATGTAGGAATGTTCTTCCCGATTAAGAAAATATCATCCATATACAATATAAGAAATATAATTATAGAATTGTTTGCCTATTTATAGACATAAAGCTCTTCTCCATTCTTAATGAAGCCATATATTTTGATCATCTTATCAAAACACATATTCCAACTCCTTGAAGCTTGCTTCAGTCCATAAATAGATCTATTTAGCTTGCACACTTTAGATTCATTTATGGATGTGAACTCTTTAGATGTTTTATATACACCTCTTCTTCCAGCTCTCTATTAAGAAAAGCATATTTGACATCTATTTATCAGATCTCATAATCTAAATGTGTTGCTATTACAAGCAAAATTTGAATGGTCTTGAGCATTGCCATAGGAGAAAATACTCATCATAGTCAATACTATAATGTTGATGATATCTCTTGGTAACTGGATAGACTTTATAGCTCTCCATCTTTCCATCCACTCCTCTTTTTCTTTTGAAAACTCATTTACATCCTATGAATTTTATCCCTTCTGGTGGATCAATGAGTGTCCATGTGAGGATTGGTGGTGCTCCCAAGCCTTAGGAGGCCATAGGAGGAGTCAGGGTGTTGACTCCAGGAGATTAGGATAGGTATGAGTCATAAGGCTAGGACAGAAGTTATCCTAGGATGGAGGCAGTGTGTAGCCCTCCATGGGCTTGAGGTCCAAGTGTTGAGGATCTTAAGAGGCTCGGTTGGTGCTTTGGAGATCTAGAACACAAGATGAAGTAAGAAATCAAAGTCAGAAAATGAAGACTTCAGAGAAGGAGCTTTTCTGTAGGTTAGTCAGCTTAGTCTAAAACTAGGTCGGCTAAGTCTTAGAGGATAGGCCAAATAGAAAGATGCGCATTTGGGACTATAAGCACGGTACGCAACTAGGTTGGCTCAGTCTGAAACTGAGTCAACCTGATCTCAGGTTAGTCGGCTCAGTGTTGAGACTGAGCCAGCTCAATGCATTGGCAGAGTTACACAGAGGGTCTCTTTAGGGCTAGGATAGGAACTTATCCTAGGGGTCTTAAGGCCTGGTTTGAGAGGTTTTAAGGGAGCTAACTTATGTATGGATCGAGTTTAGATCCAAGGGATGAGAGCATAGGAGACATGGGTGTACATGGGCTCGGTGAGTGCTTTCATATATTGAATTAGCGAGGAAAGTTTTTGGTCGAGCCTAATAGATATGTATAAATACATAGGTTATATTAGGATTTTCATTGAAGCCTATGAATACAGATCTTTTGTTCCTTAATCTCTCTTCTCTCTTCTCTCTAGTGTTGTTGCCCTAGGTTCTTGAAGAAGCCTTAGAGAGAGGAGACACCTCTCTCAAGCCTAAGGAGGGAGGCATCCTAGCATAGATCTAGGTGGTGGATCTATGGTATGTTGCCTTAGAGAACGTCAAAGATCTCTTCAAGGATTTTCACAACATGGTATCGAAGCTAGGTGATGCCAGGATGATACACCAACATTTGATATTAGAGCGGTACTATGGATCACAATAATTGGTATCAGAGCCTGATGGTGTGTGGAAGAGAAGAAAAAATCATACAAAGTGAAATCAAAAATCTATACAAGTATTTCATGGTATGTTTCAAACCTACCTTTGTTGTTACTATGGTTTAGCTAATCGAGAGTAGCAAGTTGAAGGTGGAGGTTGAGAGGATTAACGAGAAGGGATTTTTTCTAGGGTAGAAGGTTTGGGTGCATGATTTGTTGATTGGGCTTGGTGGAAAGACCAAGATGTGTGATGGTAGATAGGTAGAGAGTACTGAAGTGCTGTAGTAGCACTTTCATGGAGATGCAGGACTGAGAGAGGCTCGATGGTGCAGTAGCCAAGGAAGATATCTTAGCAGAGAGCATCAGGGTTCTCTAGGAAGATGGATAGTGTGGGGCTATTTGATAGATGAAGAGAGGCTTCTCAAGGGGTAATGATTGAAGGAAGGTTGAAGAAGTGACTATACATCCTTCGATTGTAGAAAGATGAGAAAATAATCGAAGATGTATTCAGCAGTTCAATCAGAGCATTGATTTGCGAAGCCTTAAGGATGATGGAGATGGATGATCCATGAAGGTCCAGTAGGTCAAGGCTGGGCAGTGGATCAGGTTTCTTCTATAGGAGCACCAGAAAGAGTCACGGTCAAGTAGAAGATGGATTATGTGCAGCAAGAGAGGACCCAGATATCTATAGAAGATGGTGCAGAGATGAGGTAGAGGGTGCTGGAGTGCTGCAGTAGTGCTTCCCTGAAGGCACGGGATTGAGAGAGGCTCGACGATGCAGTAGCCGAGGGAGGTATCTCAATGAAGAGTGTCAGGAGGCATCTCAGGAAGACCACGAGTAGATCTCAGGGAGAGCTAGAGAGCCTCAAGAGCTTTGGGATGAGATAGGTGGCTTTGAGCCCAGAATAGGATTTGAGCTACAGTTCCTCCGAGCATAACTGAAGTGATGGCTAGTATAAAGGCAAAAGAGGAAAAGTGCTAGGATGAAATTTCCTAGGATTCAGTCACTGATTTTTAAAGAGTTGGATGAGATCTTAGGTTTTGAAGGTACCCATGGTTTGTGGAGGTATCCGAGATGGCTTCGAAGAGAGCCATGGAGTAGGAGGGTTCGAAGAGGCAACGATGGTGATCAAGGTGCAGCGACAGGCTCAGTAGTGCAGCGTTGGATGGTTGGCCTTGAGGAAGTTGGGTATAGAGTTGGCTTTTGCAATATCAGATGGACTTCGATTTTAGGTGGAGCACCGGGCGGAGGTGGCTTCACCGGTGGAAAGGATTTGACACGAGTTTAAAGTGGAGGAGTGCAGGAGGACCAATATCCTAGCACCAGCACCGATGATGCATAGTTCTAGGTAGACTAGCATGGTAGGAGGATAGGCATAGTTCTGAGAAGACCATGTTAGGATATGCAGCGAGTACTAGTATAGGAATGTTGTGGGTTCTCTAAGAAAGTCAAATGAAAAGTGATGCAGCTGCTCAGCAAAAGGGATCCTACAATTCCAAAGTGGTGCAAAAAAGCAATCCAAGGTCTTTAGTGGTGGAGACGATCATCCCAAAGGCCTCAAAGGATGCACAATAGTTGAAGAGGATTGGCAAAGATGATGTTTGCACAAGGAGTTGTCAGGGTGCGCAGCGACAGCGAGATCGTGCAGGAGGGCATTGCCAAAGGAGTTTGCCAAGGCTTGGGGCACCAAGATGGAGATTGTGAGGATTGGTGGTGCTGCCAAGCCTTGGAAGGCCATAAGAGGAGTCTAGGTGTTGACTCCAGGAGACTAGGATAGGTGTGAGTCCTAGGGCTAAGATAGGAGTTGTTCTAGGATGGAGGTGGTGTGTAGCCCTCCACGGACTTGAGGTCCAAGTGTTGAGGACCTTGAGGGGCTTGGTTGGTGCTTCAGAGACCTAGGACATAAGGTAGAGCAAGGAACCAAAGTCGAGGAATGAAGACTATAGAGAAGAAGCTTTTCTGCAGGTTAGCCAGCTTAGTCTGAAACTAGATTAGCTAAGTCTCAGAAGATAGGTCAAATAGAAAGGTGCGCATTCAAGACTGTAGGCATGGTACGTAATTGGGTCGACTCAATCTAAAACTGGGTCGACCCAGTATCAGGTTAACTCACTTAGTGCTAAGACTGAGTCGGTTCAGTATACAGGCAGAGTTATGCGGAGGGTCTCTATTTGGGGCTAGGATAGGGATTTATCCTAGGGATCTTAAGGCCTGGTTTGAGAGATCTTAAGGGGGTTAACTCATGTATGGGTCGGGTTTAGATCCAGGAGATGAAAGCATGGGAGACATAGGTGTACATAGGCTCGGTGAGTGCTTTCATGTATTGGATTAGCCAGAAAAGTTTTTGGTCGAGCCTAATGGCTACGTATAAATACATAGATTGTATTAGAATTTTCATTGAAGCTAGTGAATATAGATCTTTTCTTCCTTAATCTCTCTTCTCTCTTCTCTCTAGTTTTGTTGCCCTAGATTCTTGAAGAAGCCCTAGAGAGAGGGGGCACCTCCCTCAAGCCTAAGGAGGAAGGCATCCTAGCATAGATTTAGATGGTGGATCTATGATATGCTGCCTTAGAGAACGTCAAAGATCTCTCCATATCTATTTTAAAGATCAATGTTTTTCCCAACATGGTATCGGAGCTAGGTGATACCCGGATGATGCACCAACATTTGGTATCAGAGTGGTACTATGGATCATGATAGTCAATACACTATTGATCTTGATGGACTCCATTTTGGATTTCATGGCATCAACCCCTTTCTTAGAGTCGGGCCTTTGCATGGCATCCATATAGGTGATCGGATCCTCATCGTTATCATCTAGTTCAATAGGATTACCATCCTGAACCAAGAAACTATAGTATCTATCTAGTTGATATGATACTCTACCAGATCTCCTCAAAGGTACCTCTACAATAGGCTATGGGTTTGATTCTCCAATCAAATCCAATTCTGTATGTGATTGTGTTAGTTCTTCTACCTTACGAACTTCTCTAAGTTTGATCTTAGTGGCATCAATTCCTTCTCTAAGGAACTTCTTTTCTAAAGACTGTCCTACTATTAACGAATGTCTTTTGTTCTTCAGTAAGGTAGAAGTAATATCCCCTAGTTTCTTTTGAGTATCCAATGAAAAAGCACTTATCAGACCTTAGTCTAAGCTTATCTATCTTCAAATATTTTACATATACCAAACATCCCTAAACCAAAGGTGAGAGATTGTTGGCCTGTGCCTAGTTCATATCTCATCTGATGTTTTTGTGATGGACTTGCTTGGAGCATTATTAAGAACATAACATGCACACTCAAGTGCATATCCTTAAAAGAAGATCAACAGACTAGCAAACCCTATTATGGATCGAACCATGTCCAATAGAGTTTGATTCCTCCATTCTGACAAACCATTATGCTGTGGTGTTCCAAGAGATATCCATTAAGAGAGAATCTCATTCTCTTCTAGATATGTCAGAAACTCATCGGTGAGGTATTCTTCTCCTCAGTTAGATCGAGAAATTTTAATACTTTTTTAGTTTACTTTTTAACTTTATTATGGAATCATTTGAACATCTCAAATGATTCAGACTTATGCTTCATGAGATAGATGTACCATACCTTGATAGTGGAACCTAGCTGACTGAGCCGGCTCAATGCTGAGACTGAGCCAGCTCAGTGCACGGGCAGAGTTACATGAGGGTCTATTTTGGACTAGATTCTGGGTTGATCATAGGGGTCTTAAGGCCTGGTTTAAGAGGTCTTAAGAGGGCTAATTCATGTATGGGTTGGGTTAGCCTAGGAAAGTTTTTGAGCTAGGATTTATTAGGATTCATGTGGAAACTCTAGAGTATATAAATCAGGATATTATAACTTTTATAATAAGGTTGGAATATAATTGAGCTTTTCTCCCTAACTCTCTCTTCTCTCTTCTCTCTAGTTTCAATGCCAAAAACCCTAGCTTCTCTCATCTTTCTTAGATCTTCTTCAGTTTGCTGGATTAACACCCAAGTTCATGCAAGAGATCAGATCTATGACTGTGGCTCCGAGTAGCCATAGGAATAATAATTGATAGACTGAGCCGGCCCAATTTTGTGCCATGTCAGCAGTTCTGAATGTGTAGCTTTCTATTTTGCCTGTGCTCTAAGACTTAGCCGATCTAGTTTTGGATTGAGCTGGCTAACCTGTAGAAATTTTTTTTTCTGCAGCCTTCAAGCTCGAACTTTGGTTCCTTGCTCCACCTTGTATCTCAGGTCTTTGAAGCACCAACCAAGCCCCTTGAGGCCCTCAATACCTGAACCTCAAGCCCATGAAGAGCTACATACCGCCTCCATCCTAGGACAACTTCTATCCTAGCCCTAGGACCACACCATCCTAGCCTCTCTAGAGCCCTCACCCTGGCTTCGTCCGTGGCCTCCCAAGGCTTAGGAGCACCATACCACCTACAGATAGGTCATTAGTGAAGGTAATAAAGTAACTATATCCACCTCATGTACTAATATTCATGGGTCCACATACATCACTATGTATTAGATCTAAAACATCTTCGGCTCATTAATCATTTCTTTAAAGGTGATTTTTACCAAGAAACTGATTAAGTTCAAGTTATAATACGAGATGAAGGGAACCTGTTGGCCGTTCATTCAGATCTGATCAGATCAAGAGATATATTTCAAAAATTTTTTCTTTGATCTAATCAGATCTTGATGTTTTAGATCTGATTCTTATTATTTTAATAAATAAAATAAAATAAGATAAATTAAATCAAATTTAATTTACCTGATTTGGGTAATCCTATTACCCTGTAGATGATCCTGTATTGCAGCGGAAGGTTCTGGATCTTAGCCACGCAAGCGCCTGGCCTCTACCGGTATCCACTCGGGTTGGATCTGGAGATCCTCTTCTTCTCTATCACACCTCCAAAAATCAGATCTGGATCTGATCTGGAGGATCTTCAAAACTCTTTTGAAGATCTGCAGTCGTCCTTTTGCAGCAGCGCAGCCTTCTTGCTTTTGATCGCCTTTCTTTGATCTGAATCGCACCAACCAAGAATCCAAAACTTTTGGACGTGGAGAGCAGAGGGAGAAGAGTGGTTTGGCATGGAGAAGGAGGGGAGAGGCAGCCTTGGGGTGTGGATTTAATTCTCAATCATCAATCATTAGAATTAGAGTTGGGCGCAGGGTCTTATTTATAGACTCTTGTGATCCAACTCCTCTTCCTCTCAACCAATCACAACCCTTTGTGAAATCAGATCTAAATCTGATTGGTTGGAAATAGAGACCCCTGGATTCCTCCTTAGAGGGCGCCTAAGACCAGTCAAAGTTGGATTCTTAGTAGAACTCTAATTGGAATCCAAAAAGGGAGGTGGAGTCCTTGTCCAACAAGGACTCCTAGGCGCCTCCTACTTGGGCTCACGCCACCCAGGGTTGGCGTGCGCCCTTCTCCTTGCCAGGTTCTGGCAGGGGGACAGGCCCCCACCAGCTCTCCAATAGGTGCATGACATGTGGTCAAAAGTCAAAGTGTCAATGGTCAACGTTTGACCAGTCAAAGGTAGACTTTTGACCAAAGTCAAAGAACAAGAAATGGCAGGTGACCAAAAATGGCAGGTAATAATGTCTTACAAAATAAGACAACCTTTTCTGACTTGGACAACCTCCAGTCAGACCATATGAGGCCTCTGATTGAGCACAAACTCCTTTGGCTCAGTCAGGACAACTTATTTATGATAGTAAAAGAAGAACGTTAGGTTCAATCGAGTGCTAGCACGATTTCCTTGAACCTAATTGAATCTCATTCAGATCAATTGAACTAGATCAGTTCAATTGATGATCACCAGATTCAAACCCTTGTTTGTGTGACCCAGTTAGGTTCAGTTCTGTATGGTAATGGGATATGTCATGATCTCTATCATCGACATCATCGAAACTCCTTTCGATGGATCAGAACTCTTCTGATTCGAACAGCTAGAATGATCGATCATCTAAATCATTCTAATTGCTCCCAAAATCCACCAGTGACACCTAGCAGTATATGGTGGCAACCCATCAGAGCTGAATGCGAACCTCTTGGTGCAGCTACCTGTGTGATTAAGTTCTTCTATCTTGAGCCCCGATCAGATTAGGGTTAAGGTGAACTCGTCAAACCCTAGTCTCTGTCATATGATGTAATCATTCGATTCGAGTCCAATGTGAAAATCTAAATAGAAACTCTTTCTATTATTTCACTCTGCCATGGCCATGGACTTTCTGGACTTGATTCTCATGATCATCATAGGGCTGCTCCTCTACCACCGAGGTAGATAGATTCCATCTTGATGCAATCCAGTTCCTACAATGAACATGCTATAGCCAACATACACCTCAGGGTTCCATATGGCTAGGAGACCGAGTAATGGTGTAGTCAAACTATAACACCCTCAAGGTGAACTGCCGATGCATCTCAGGTCAAAGAACCAGACACACTACTGCAGCATCGAGTCAGTCATTGACGAGAAGGTAGACTTCCCTAATGACTACTCGAGGTGGTCACGCTCAGTGCCCTCGTTCTCTAACGAGTACCTGTACTCTCGCTCCGGTGTCTCCACACCGTAGACTCAAGACTCATCTACTAAAGAGAAGCGATTGTACACCAACCTTCCGGATCAATCACCATCCTCGTGATGATCCTATGGTCGGGAGCATGTTTATGAGTTAATAATGATTATTCATGTCTTAAATTTTCAACTCTTGAAAATATGAATTATCATTACCATTAACTCAAAGGATGTATCACAGACACTAAATACACATATGTGATAGAAAATAACCCATTTTATTGAATTATAGTCAAAATTATAATTTTGCCCCTAGAAGTGTATTACAAGTGTCAGCCAATTCTGGCTTCTAGGGCACATATATCTAACAATCTCCCACTTGTCCTAAAGCCAATTGGCTACAAGTCTAAGTCCCATCTTCTCAAGGTGGGCTTCGATCTTCTGCTGGCCCAACGGCTTTGTAAGTGGGTCTGCCACATTATCTGTGGAGTTGACTCTCTTGACCTCGAACGTAACCCTTTCTCGAAGGTAATCGCGGATGAGGTGGTATCGCCGCTCAATGTGCTTGGATTTTCTGGTGAGACCTCGGCTCCTTAGCAAGGGCTATGGCGCCATTGTTGTCGCAGTATAGAGGAATGGCATCTGATGGCATTACTCCAATTTCTGCAGCAAACTTCTTGTACCAGAATGCTTCCTTTGCAGCCTCTGATGCAGCGATATATTCTGCTTCCATGGTGGAATCTGCTATCACAGTTTGCTTGGAACTCTTCCAGCTGACAGCTCCACCATTGCACACAAACAGACTTCCAGATGTCGACTTTCGATCATCTATATCGGACATGAAGTCCGAGTCTGTGTATCCCTGGACTTGGAGTTCTCCGTTACCAAAGACCAACATCATATCCTTAGTTCTTCTCAAGTACTTAAGGATACATTTCACAGAAGTCCAGTGTTCTTCACCTGGATTTGACTGATATCTGCTTGTGACACTCACAGCATGGGCTATATCAGGTCGTGTACATAGCATGGCATACATGAGGCTCCCTATTGCAGAAGCATAAGGGATCTTGCTCATGCGTTCTATTTCCTCAGGTGTGCTGGGGCACATCTTCTTGGAAAGATGAATACCATGTCTGAAGGGTATTAATCCCCTCTTAGAGTTTTCCATACTAAACCTCTTTAGTACTTCCTCTATGTACATCTTCTGTGAAAGTCCTAGCATCCTATTCGGTCTATCCCTATAGACCTTAATTCCTAGAATAAAGGATGCTTCACCTAGGTCTTTCATGGAGAATTCCTTGGACAACCACATCTTGACTGATGTCAACATGGGAATATCATTCCCAATAAGGAGGATGTCATCCACGTACAATACGAGGAAGACAACAGCGCTCCCACTGACCTTTTTGAAAACACATGGTTCCTCTTCATTTTTTGATGAAACCAAACTTTTTGATCACATCATTGAAACGAGTGTTCCAGCTCCGAGATGCTTGCTTAAGTCCATATATGGACCTTTGCAGCTTGCAAACCTTGTGATCAGTATCACTGGATGTGAAACCTAGCGGCTGTTCCATATAGATATCTTCCTCAAGATATCCATTTAGGAATGCCGTTTTCACGTCCATTTGCCATATTTCATAATCGAAATAGGCTGCAACGGCAAGCAATGTGCGGATGGATTTTAGCATAGCTACTGGGGAAAAGGTATCCTGATAGTCAATGCCTTCGCGTTGACTATAACCTTTTGCCACCAGTCTAGCCTTGAATGTCTCCACATTCCCATCTGCACCAATCTTTCTCTTGAAGATCCATTTACACCCAATAGGTACTATACCTTCTGGTGGATCTACCAAGGTCCAGACTTGGTTTGAGTGCATCGAGTCAATTTCTGACTTCATTGCCTCTAAGCCATTTCTCGGAGTCGATATCTGATATCGCCTCGTTGTAGGTTTTGGGATCATCACCATGAGCACCATTACCTATGAGGAACATTTTCCTCTACTTCCTCTGAAATAATACCTAAGTATCTTTCAGGGGGACGGGAAACTCTTTCCGATCTACGAGGTGGAGGAGGTAGTGTTCTTATTGGCTCAACCTGATTTGGTTCCACTTGGTCCTTAGCTCGTTCTGCTTGTGAGACTTTCTCATCAAGCTTGAATCTGCTTTCCAATGCCGCTATCTTGAATAAACTATTTTTCAAGAAATATGGCATGTCGACTCACAATCACATTGTGGTCTTCTGGAATGTAGAAATAGTATCCTAATGACTCTTTAGGATATCCTATGAATCGAGCTCTAAAGGACCTAAACTCTAACTTGTCCGCTTGTTGTCTTTTGACATGAGCCGGACAACCCCAAATTCTGAGATGACTCAGACTTGGTTTCTTACCGTGCCATATCTCATACGGTGTGGTAGGAACGGTTTTAGAGGGAACCCTATTCAGTAGAATAGATTGAAGTTAATAATGAATGTCCCCAAAGAAAATCAGGGAGGTCTGTGAAGCTCATCATGGATCGAACCATATCCAATAGAGTCCGATTTCTCCGTTCTGAAACCCCCGTTGAGTTGAGGTGTTCCTGGTGGAGTCCATTGAGAGACTATGCCATTTTCCTTAAGATAGTCTAGGAATTCCCGGCTAAGGTATTCACCTCCTCGATCTGATCGAAGAACCTTAATGGGTTTTTCCAGTTTGTTTTTCTACTTCATGTCTGAATTCTTTGAACTTTTCAAAAGGCTTCAGACTTGTGTCTCATAAGATACACATACCCATACCTAGACAGATCATCGGTAAAGGTAATGAAGTAGACAAAATTGCCTCTAGCCGGCACATCAAATGGGCCGCACACATCAGTATGTACTAGGGCAAGGAGATCTGTGGCCCTCTCCCCATGTCCAACAAAAGGGAGTTTAGTCATTTTGCCTTGAAGACAAGATTCACAAGTTGGATATGACTCAAAAGTCAATGGACTCAATAGCCCATTTTTCTCCAATTTGTTGAATCCTATCTTCTGCTATATGACCTAATCTCAGGTGCCATAGATATCTGTCGTTTGGACTATCCCTAGGTCGTTTGGCATTCACGTTTTGCTCGATAGTTAAAATAGGTACATCAATATGTAGCTGATAAAGACCATTAATAAGGAAACCATTTGCAATTTTATTTCTTTCATAAAGAATGTTACAATGGTCCTTAAAGAAGGTGATCACATAACCTTCTTGTGCTAAGCATGAAACAGAAATCAAATTCCTGCTAGCTGCAGGCACATAATAACAGTCTTTTAAAAACTAAGTCTAAACCAGATGGTAATCGAAGAGGGTATGTTCCCACGGCTACTGCAGCAACTCTTGCTCCATTACCGACGCGTAGGATCATGTCTCCATCCCTCAGCCTCCTGCTATCCTCAAGACCCTGCATAGAAGTGCACAGATGAGCACTAGAACCAGAGTCAAGCACCCAACTGGATGCAGAAGAAACCGTAAGGTTAGACTCAATAACGAGCATACCTCCAGAAGGACCTTCCTTCTTGTTCTTCAGGGTGGCCAGGTAAGTAGGGCAGTTCCGCTTCCAATGGCCGTCGCTGTTGCAATGGAAACACTTTCCTTTGCCATCGACCTTTTTCTTCGGCTTCTGCCTTCTTCTTTCTTTGATCCTTCCACCTTTTGCTTTTTCACAGACTTCTTTTTCTTTCCATAAGACTTTCTTTTGGAAGAAGTCCGTTCCATAGCAAGAACTGAGCCTTTAGAACCTTTCATAGAAAGCTCAGCGGTAACCAGCATATTCATTAACTCGGCCAAGGAATTTTGAAGTTTATGCATGTGGTAATTCATGATGAATTGCCCATATGCATCAGTCAAGGATTGCAGAATAATATCGTTCTGCAGGTCCAAGTCCAACTTCACACCGAGCTTCTCAAGCTCTTCCATGTCCTTGATCATTGTCAGACAGTGATCTTGGACTGACTGCCCATCACGCATCTTAGCCTTAAAAAGTCATTTTCGTGACTTGATATTTGGCTGCGCGACTCTGTTCACCAAACATCTCCTGCAGGTGAGCCAACATTTGGCGAGCAGTCCCGATATCTTCATGTTGGCGCTGGAGCTCATCAGACATCGAGCCCAACATGTAATATCTGGCCTTATTATCTTCGTCAATCCATTTTTCCAGAGACGCTCTCTGTTCAGTGGATGGACGAGCTGGTAAGGTGGGAGGGTCCTGGTCCAAAACATGGTGTTAACTTCTCTGAACCCAAAATAATTTTGTAGTTCCTGAGCCAATCTTTATAATTGGGTCCAGTCAGTCTATGTGTGTCTAGGATACGTGCCAATGGGTTGGACGCAGACATTTTCCTGTAGAGAGTCAAAGATTCTAGTTAGATACTGTAATTTTGACTTGACCAATTTGTTTAGGGATTTTATTTTTAAACAAATTAGCTCCCACTATTTTCTCGGATCCCTACACTCCCTCTGTAGAGATGCGAAAAATCTCCATGATTAATGATTTCTAGTGGGTGGTGCGGTCTCACCAACTGACTCATCACCTCACCTAACAGTTATTGGTGATGGGTTAGCCAATGAGTGAACAACTCTTGTTCAATGATTCTCTCTAATCATGGTGCACCCAAACTTGGTCTCTAATTCATGAATCTCACCGTATCCGAAATATATTGATCCACTCCTTAGTTAAGTCAGACCCACCATTTGCATAGACTGGGTTCCTAATTGAGGTCTCTCACCGTATCCGAAATATTGAGCCCAACTCATCCTCCAGCCCATAGCATCCAATGCCTAATAGACATGGTTGCATCTTCCCGGTGCAACTGAGCCACTGTATCCAGCCGAGAACAATCAACCCCGGGAAGGGCCCGCACATCTACAATGGTGGAAGACCTCAGACTTAATCTTTTCTTAGGGAGAAATTGATTCAGGTCTCATTAAACTAGACTTGGCTTAGTCATAACAATTATGACTAACCTAGTGGCATGGGTTAGCTCGGATTATTGACCACCTCAGATCAGAACTGTGTCAACAGATATGGCCAGGTAAGTGAGACCGGTGGAAGGAATATGCCATTAACTCGCATACAAGAACGCATTCAGGTCGAGTAGCTTCCAATTAAAAACCAGTCGGTCGTCTGTGCCAAACTTACCTTAGACACCAAATTGTTGAGTCAGAACCAATTGGGTTAGCCTACAATCCAGACTCTAACCTCTGAGCCTAATTAGGTCTTGCTTGATCGTGACTCGATCTTGACCCAGACTTAATCCTATTAGGCTGGTCAATTTAAGCATTGTTGATCCCATCTAACCAACTCTTGATTCGGTTTGATCAACCGCTTAGACCTAATTGAGCTACCCAAGCCCGAACCCAGTATTATGAATATGTCTTAGATCTGAAAATTCTCAATTTTAGACCTAATTAATATTCCATAAACTTAATTCTTAATTAAGTAGGGTTCATAAACAAAATATGCACAATAAATCCTAGGGTTTCAGGATCTAGGGTTTTGCAGAAAGTAAGTTTTGGGTTTCTGATTAAGGACGAACACGCAGCACCCCTACACATCATAAGAACACCCCATCGAATGGGAAGAGAGGGCCTTTAAACCCTTCTTCGTTCTTATGACCGGACGGCCAAGAGGAACGCCTTAATCAGGAACATGCAATACTACAAAACAGTTTTAGATCTATATCATATATCTCATATACAAATTAGATCTAATCATGGCATATTTTGCATACATCTCATGTATCAAATCATGCATGTTTTCAGATCTAAATTATCTCATAATAATCTAAAAAAATTAGATTTAAATTGATCTAATCAAAATAAATTCTAATCTAGACAATTATGTAGAACTATTCTACAACTAGTCTAGACATGCATCTATCATATCTCATATGATATTTAAAATTAAATAATTTTTATTTGCTATTTTTCAGATGTTATTATAACACTTATAATATCAAAAAAATAGTAAATAAAAAGATCTAAAATATGATTTAATCAGATTAAATCAAAAACATGCAAGAACTATTCTATAGAACTATTCTATTCTAGAACTAGTCATGCATATCTTCTAATCTTAGATCCAAATCATTTAATTTTAATTTTTTCTGATTTCAGATCTGATCACATCTCATGTGACATCTGAAATCACTTTATTTTCTAATTAAAATAAATTTAAAATCAGATCTAAACAATTTTAGAACCATGGCTCTGATACCAGTTGAAGGAAAATCCTGATTTCCCGGTCCAGGTTCGTTCAGATCTGATCAGATCAAGAGATATATTTCAAAAATTTTTTCTTGATCTTAATCAGATCTTGATATGTTTTAGATCTGAATTCTTATTATTTTAATAAATAAAATAAAATAAGATAAATTAAATCAAATTTAATTTACCTGATTTGGGTAATCCTATTACCCTGTTGATGATCCTGATTGCAGCGGAAGGTTCTGGATCTTAGCCACGCAAGCGCCTGGCCTCTACCGGTATCCACTCGGGTTGGATCTGGAGATCCTCTTCTTCTCTATCACACCTCCAAAAATCAGATCTGGATCTGATCTGGAGGATCTTCAAAACTCTTTTGAAGATCTGCAGTCGTCCTTTTGCAGCAGCGCAGCCTTCTTGCTTTTGATCGCCTTTCTTTGATCTGAATCGCACCAACCAAAGTCCAAAACACCTTTTGGACGTGGAGAGCAAGAGGGAGAAGAGGGTTTGGCATGGAGGAAGGAGGGGAGAGGCAGCCTTGGGGCATGGGAATTTCAATTCTCATTCAATCATCATTAGAATTGAGGTTGGGCGCAGGGTCTTATTTATAGACTAAGCTGTGATCCAACTCCTCTTCTTTCCCAACCAATCACAACCCTTTGTGAAATCAGATCTAAATCTGATTGGTTGGAAAATAGAGACCCCCTGGATTCCTCCTTAGAGGGTGCCTAAGACCAGTCAAAGTTGGATTCTTAGTAGAACTCTAATTGGAATCCAAAAAGGAGGTGGAGTCCTTGTCCAACAAGGACTCCTAGGCGCCTCCTAACTTGGGCTCACGCCACCCAGGGTTGGCGTGCGCCCTCTTCCTTGCCAGGTTCTGGCAGGGGGACAGGCCCCCACCAGCTCTCCAATAGGTGCATGACATGTGGTCAAAAGTCAAAGTGTCAATGGTCAACATTTTGACCAGTCAAAGGTAGACTTTTGACCAAAGTCAAAGAACAAGAAATGGCAGGTGACCAAAAATGGCAGGTAATGTCTTACAAAATAAGACAACCTTTTCTGACTTGGACAACCTCCAGTCAGACCATATGAGGCCTCTGATTGAGCACAAACTCCTTTGGCTCAGTCAGGACAACTTATTTATGATAGTAAAAGAAGAACGTTAGGTTCAATCGAGTGCTAGCACGATTTTCCTTGAACCTAATTGAATCTCATTCAGATCAATTGAACTAGATCAGTTCAATTGATGATCACCAGATTCAAACCCTTGTTTGTGTGACCCAGTTAGGTTCAGTTCTGTATGGTAATGGGATATGTCATGATCTCTATCATCGACATCATCGAAACTCCTTTCGATGGATCAGAACTCTTCTGATTCGAACAGCTAGAATGATCGATCATCTAAATCATTCTAATTGCTCCCAAAATCCACCAGTGACACCTAGCAGTATATGGTGGCAACCCATCAGAGCTGAATGCGAACCTCTTGGTGCAGCTACCTGTGTGATTAAGTTCTTCTATCTTGAGCCCCGATCAGATTAGGGTTAAGGTGAACTCGTCAAACCCTAGTCTCTGTCATATATGATGTAATCATTCGATTCGAGTCCAATGTGAAAATCTAAATAGAAACTCTTTCTATTATTTCACTCTGCCATGGCCATGGACTTCTGGACTTGATTCTCATGATCATCATAGGGCTGCTCCTCTACCACCGAGGTAGATAGATTCCATCTTGATGCAATCCAGTTCCTACAATGAACATGCTATAGCCAACATACACCTCAGGGTTCCATATGGCTAGGAGACCGAGTAATGGTGTAGTCAAACTATAACACCCTCAAGGTGAACTGCCGATGCATCTCAGGTCAAAGAACCAGACACACTACTGCAGCATCGAGTCAGTCATTGACGAGAAGGTAGACTTCCCTAATGACTACTCGAGGTGGTCACGCTCAGTGCCCTCGTTCTCTCTAACGAGTACCTGTACTCTCGCTCCGGTGTCTCCACACCGTAGACTCAAGACTCATCTACTAAAGAGAAGCGATTGTACACCAACCTTCCGGATCAATCACCATCCTCGTGATGATCCTATGGTCGGGAGCATTTTTATGAGTTAATAATGATTATTCATGTCTTAAATTTTCAACTCTTGAAAATATGAATTATCATTACCATTAACTCAAAGGATGTATCACAGACACTAAATACACATATGTGATAGAAAATAACCCATTTTATTGAATTATTAGTCAAAATTATAATTTTGCCCCTAGAAGTGTATTACAAGTGTCAGCCAATTCTGGCTTCTAGGGCACATATATCTAACAATTAATTTTTTGATCATAAATAATATTAATTATTCAAAATGTTATAAAATATAGTTCAGCAATACAAATAATTATTTTTTTAAAAGCAAGCATTTAGGCAAAGCTTGAATATTTTAAGAAAAGATGGACAATAATGACAATTATCTAAAAAAATAATATTAGAATTGAGAATAAACTAAACTATTTCTAAAGCTAGAACTGGATCTTCCATCTTCAATATTCAAAATCGCTCACCACCCTCTAACTTCCTACTAATCTGAAGTCTCTACAATGAATTGCAAATATTAATAAGACTACCAGTATCCAATACCCAGATAGTAGTATCATAAATAGAGAAATTACAAGGTATTATCATATAAGTACCTTGTCCAGCAATATTTTGCTTATTCCTCTTTAGCCTGTTCAGATCAAGGGATGCTATATAAAGAGGACAGTTCCTCTTTTAGTGTTCTAACTTCTTGTAGAAGAAGCACTCTACCTGACTCTAGTCTGCTTTGGACTTTTTGGGTTGATTTAATTTAGAAGCCCTAGAATTATTCTTCTATACCTTCTTTTTTTTTCTTTTCTTAAAGGGACAACCTACCGATGACTATCCTACCACATGCACTGGCTCCTATTGGAGCTGATGGTCCTACTCAAAAGTTTGCAGTAAACCCAGCAAACTATGGTAGTTTATTGCAAGCTTTGTCATTCTGTAATGATTGAGGAAGGAGAGGTAGGACTTAGGAAGTGAATTTAAAATTGTGTCCTCGTCCAATTGTTTGTGTAGAGAAAAATTGAGTTTGCTCAGATGGTCGATTTGCTCGATCATGTATAGAATATGATCAATAACCAATGCCACTTCTTGCATACGGGCATTGAAGATGGCACAAGACATTTTATACCTCTCCGCATTCTCAGGGGTACCGAAGGACTCGTTCAGCATTTGAAGCATATCCTCCAACCGAGCATCCTTAAATTTTCAATTAAACTCATCATTCATGGTAGCCCTTATGATGTGAATAATTGTATGGTTGTTGAGCCACTTCTGATAAGTATCTCTAACCTACTACCATGCATATTAGTAGTAGGTTCATCAAGTACTGGATCCATAAGAACATATAGGATCCATTCACACTTCTAAACAATTTTAAGCTTTCGATACTAACTATCAAAATTTGATCCCATAAGCTTGTCACTATTTAACAGTGATTGGAGCGTAAAGTATTAGCCATCTTGCTGAAAAAAAAATTAAGACCTATTAGTATATGAATTAACAAATCCTAAAGATTTGGACTTTAGTCTAAAGGTTATTCCACTATTTTATTCAAATTGATAGCCTCTACCTCTAATTCGAGAAATTACATTAATTTTTTAGTGGGTACTATAATCCACATAGACTGCATATGGGCCTGAGGAAAGCACTGGCTAACTCATATGCGTATGGCAGCTCCACTAAAAGTCCTATTGAGGTCCAACCATTAACATGAACCTACTCAGTGGATCTAGCTAGTAAATGATCAAGCCTGAGGAAAGCTCTGGCCAACCCAACCATTAACCAGCTAGTCACAACAGAGTCATCATGTGATGAATAATAATTTCAATATCCAAATGAATACCAAACATAAGGCACCTTCAATGTTTACCTTGATAATTGGATCCATTATCATCCACCTTAATAGGAATCTATGATTTTGTTATCCCCATAATATTATCATTTAAAGACCTAATAATTTAGAGAATTTTATTATTATGATTGAGAATAAGAGAAAAGATTGATCAGTTATTTCAAAAAATTCTCCCACTGACTTCGATAAGTCATGAGACAAACTGGTCCAGGGGCATCTAAATCAGTCACACTGATTTACCTTAATAGCATGGGTTGATTCGAATCATCAAGCAACCTAACTCAAATCTCAATTGACCAAATTAGCCAGGTAAGTGAGATCAGTGGGAGGGTCTACCAAAGGTTGCCTTAGACATCATTGAAATGGCTAGGTAAGCAGGCTGCCAATTAAAGATTACCAGTAGAATTGCCTAACTTAACTTAGACACCAATTTGTCAATAAGTTTCCATCAAATTAATAAGATAACTCAGGCTCAACCACTGAGCCACGATCAGGTCCACTTGGTATGATCAAAATTATGGACTTGATCAATCTATAACTATTGAGTTTGATCTAGAGAAGACTTGACCTAATCTAACTCAACTCTTGATTAGATTTAGTCAATTTCTCAATTAGGTCTATATTTGATTCTAACTCTAGGTCTAACATAGTTAATTGACCTGACTCGAGCAAGCCCATACCCATATTTCATGCAACATCATTAGATGCTAAAATCTTAATTCAAAATCTAATTTTTTTATCTTTAATTGTTAATTAATTGTAGAGTTGAAACAATTTCAATTGTTTGAAATATTAGCATAAAATATGTGGTCCTTTTGTGGTCCTTTTACATGTTCATGTTTAATCATAATTAAAGATCTTAAAACTAATTTTTAGATCATAATTAAACCATTAAACATGGATGAAATAGATCTAAATTATTCTCATGCATCATATACATCATTACAACATCAAATGTCAAAAAATTCAGACCTAAGCAACATCTTATGTTTATAAGATTTAGATATTGAAATTAATTTTTAGATCTAAAAATATTGCTTAAAACAATAATTTAATAAATTATAAATCTACTTTAGATCAGATCTAAATATATTTATGATTAAAATAATTTTCAAAAATTATTTTCATCTTTCTTCTTCATGAGATGTAATCATAGTGGTACTCCTACATGCCATAAGAGATCCTAACGATTGGACAATAGAGGGATCTGATCTCTTCCTCCTCTTATGACTAGATGGCTATAGTGATGAACTCAATTTAATTATTTAGTTATTAAAAAAATTCTACATAATATGTCATATATATTTAAACAAGAATAATATTTATTTCATATGTAGAATTTGGACAGCATGCAGAATTTTCGTCTACACTAGTTAGAATATGTGATCATATCATAAATTTAATTTAGATCTGAACTTAATTTATACATTATATAAATATTCTCTTTCACATATAAATTAACACAAAAACCTATTCAAAATAAATCTTGACACATATTAAAATCTGATTTAAATAAGGAACCAACTTTACAAAAAAATTTCTGTTCAAAGCAGATTTCATCTTCCATTAAAAACCAGACTTGTAATGACCTAATCACTCATTAGAAAATTATAAAACCAGACAAGATTCCTCTACATTGAGATCTACTCAATATTAGATCTAAATTTTAAAGAAATTATGTTAAAAAATAATCTGATTTAAAGGTAAAAAATCTGGTGATAATCTAGATGTAAAATTCAGCATAATCAGAATTTTAATCGTATTCAGATCAAAGTCTGGACTAGCTCTGATACCAGCTAAAGAAAAAATCCTCCAAATCTAAATCATATTTAGATAAAGACTAGAAAGAATAGATTTAAAGTTAAAAAGAAATTATAATAATTATGAAAATATACCTCGATGCATAGTGGAAATAAGATTGAGGTGCGGAAAATTCTACAACACTGCTTCGTGAGATACGAAAGCACGGACCCTCTACTTCACATGCATCACATGAAGTGTAGAAGAGAGAGATGAGATGTTGGGTGCCACATCAGGAAGGAAGAAGCAAAGGGGGTGGCAAGATCAGATCCTCCACCCACATGGCAAGAAGAAGAAGAAGAAGAGCTCCATCCTAGGGCTCTATCTCTCTTTCTCATGCGTAATCTTGCTCACGCCCAAGGGCTATGGATCTTATATATTGCCAACCAAGGGGTCTTCCTCCATTATATAGATGAAGCCCAAGACCTAATTGAATCCTTATCAAATAAGGATTCCAATGATAACTACTTTGACTAGTCAAATCCTACTTCAAGCAGGAGACCTAAGGTGATCTCTTAATCTTATTAGAAGATATTGTTGGCGCCAACTCTTGGTCTATCTTTGTGCCATCCAAACCAAGACCCTTGGATAGAGAACTCCAGGCCCAATCCTCTCTTGATCGGCCACATATGAGAGAGATTCTTAGTGGTAAAGCCACTAGTTGACCAAATCAAATTTGGTCCAAATTGGATCCAATTCAAATCTAATTCGAAACTAATTCGAACTTAATTCAAATAGGCTGATTAACCCCAATCGAATTAGGATTTAGGTCCATGTCTTACTTGGATTATTAACCCAATTAGCCTTAATTAAATCAAGTTCAATTGATTTAGATCTAATCTAAAATTAATCATGACTTAAATTCAATCTCTCACTGAATCTTAGATCTTTTCAGGTCAAACTTATCCCCGGAATTAATCCTGAACCTCATGGCCAGTACTAGCTAGGCATAGTTAATATTTAACTCCATATGATCATTAACTTAATTCTCCAATTAAGTAAATTTATTTATTCAATCAAGTCAATCACTTCTAAATTAAACATATAGATGTTAGGTCAATTCTTTTCTAAGTTGCATAACTTATGTGCGTGACTCTATAGGTTTGAACACTAAGCCAGTATTAATATAGCAAGTATTTTTTTATAATAATCAAAGTAACCATCTAATAATGATACCCGATGTCTGGATTGGTTGAATAATTGCAAACCAACATTCAAGAACCTTAGCATATAGTTATTGCATAATTCATCCCTTTGACTTTTAATGCTTAGGATGACCTAGGGTTTAACTGTCAATCCTAAAATAGTGATCCATATTGTATTTCAATCTTTCTCAAATCCTATGACAATCACATGGATTATCCTAGCCAAGGTTTTATTGGATTAAAATATACTGAAGCAGTACCTCTAATGACCTGGAGGGGTCAATCCCATCTTGACTTATATACCGACTTCGCAAGTATTTGACTCTAGCCAGAAATTTTTTATCACTATATTAGAAATAATAGTAGTCTGGTACCAAAGCATACTGAGTTGCTTGCAAGTTATCATGGTGATCTCAGGTTTGAGGGACACTTATGCATATATCCTTTATGAGCATCTCTTGATAGTAGAGTACTCCATAGGTAAGTCATTGTTAGGTGATGATGTACTTCTACATTCACCTATATGCCATACCAGTATCTTCATACTTCTTGGTTAAGAGAATAACTAATCTATATAGTACACAACAACCTAAACTCGATAAACATATTGTCCTTGTAATAACGTATCATTTGGTTGTGAACATAGTTTAAGAACTATTCGATAAATTCTTCTTTAGGGATCATTCATAGTTCTAAGAACTTCATCATAAAAGAAGTTCTAAGAAGATATAATATAATGAACTATCAAAAATAATTTTTATTAATAAAATTTAATTCATATGCGTATACAAAAATACAACCATCTACAGCTTAGATGATTAGCTTTAGGACACTTTTTCCAGTAGGAGTGGTCCTTCTTCTCTTTTGGCGTGGAGGTGCTTTAAGTCTTCTCCCTTGGCATGAAAGCTCATCTAGGAAGATCCTAAGAGGCACCAACACATCTTCCTCCTCTTCTTCCTACCCTTTGGAAGGTGCAAAGTTCCAAAGATCATCCCTCTTCACTATAGTGCCTGGCATGCATGCAAAGTAGTGGGCCTATACTTTTAGATCTTGTGAGGCATCAAATTCAAGGAACCCCAGTATCTGCTATATATTATAGGTACTTTAATATTTAAAATTTTATTTTAAACCTAAATATATTCACCTGATCTCTAGAATCTGGTTCTAAATCAGATTATTTTCTTCAATTGATATCAGAGCCCTAGGATTTTGATCATATGATGCATAGAATTGTTCTACAAGGTTTACACCTGAGTTGTAATCCTAAAATTTTATGTTGGACATTAAAATTTGATTTAAACCTATTGGTATGAATTTTTTGTTTTGGTTTTAATCATAAATTTCAAGAAACTAATCAATGGTTGAAATAATTTATTATAAGTTTGTTATAACAGAATTTTCTGATGTAGATTTTTTGTTGGAATAACAACCTAATTAAAATTTTATTAAAATCAGTTTTAACAGAATCTTTTGAAGAATGTTTTAGATTGTTAGTTAGGTTTAATCAAGATCTGAAACAAATATGTTTTGATAGATTTTCAGATCTAATTTTAAACAAAAATCTGCACAACATTGAAACAGGTTTAACCAGAATTTTGTGCAGAATTTATTTCTACGTGTTCATATAAATTTTTGAATAGATTCCAGAACTGAATCCTTTTTTTATATGCTGTATAATCAGATGTTCAGATCTAAAATAAATGTATGATGCTATATATGTTCCAATAAAATTAGACATGATATGATTATGATTATATATGATGTAATAGATAGTGATTTAAAAGATGCCATGATTTATGTGATTCATATATGCAATGTAGATCAGATTAATTCATGTTTAATTATTAAATCATGATTTGAAAATTAGTTTTAAAGATCTGAAACTATATGTATGCTTCACATGAAATCCTTATAAAATAGCTTTACAAATTAAAACACATGTTTCACACACTTAATTTGGAATTAAGAGATCTAGATTTGAGACTATAAGATCCAAGGCCATATTTCATAAATCTTGGGTTAATGGTTTAGCTCGAATCAGATCCTAATAACTGAGTTAGACCTAGGATAAGAAATTATATAAATAATGGACTGATTAGAACAATTGATCAATTCTAAATAAATAGTTGATTCAGATTAGGTTAATTCTTCTCTCTAGATCAACTCAATAGTTGTAGTTGATCAAGTCCCTTATTTTGATTTACCAAATGCACCTGATTGTGGCTCAGTGGTCAAGTCCGAATTATTAGATTGATCAAATTAAAATAAATTAACTAGTTGGTCCCTAAAGTAAGTTTGGCAGTCTTGACCGATGGTCTTTAATTGGAAGCTAGTCGCATAAATTGAGTTTATGGCTAGTTAATGGCATATCCCTTCCATCGATCTCACTTACCTAACCAACATGGTGGATTATATTTTGACTAAATCACTTAGTAATTCCAGCTGATCCATGTTGTTGGGGATAAATTCTGCTCCTGTCGAAGTCTGGTTTGATGCTCAGCCTAATACAATCAGTAGCCATGGAAGAGCTTCAGCGAACGGATCTTAGCCGAACTCCTTTAGCCGACCGAACTCCTCAATGGTCGAGCTCCTTCAGACTTCCAACGATCGGGTCTTAGTCCGAACTCCTTCAGTTGATCGAACTCCTCAGCAGCCGAGCTCCTTTGGACTTCCAACGATCGGGCCTTAGCTGAACTCCTTCAGCCGACCGAACTCCTCAGCGATCGAGCCCCTTCGGACTCCCAACGGTCGGGCCTTGGCTGAACTCCTTCATCTGACCAAACTCCTCAGCAGTCGAGCTTTAGTTAGACTCCCGCGAGAGCTGAACTCCTCTAAAATTGATACATGCCAAAGTCCATCAATCAATACCTACTTTTTTAGAGCTATGGCTATTAAATCTAGACGAACTATCGCCATCAGTCTATCACAGGCAATGTGATCGGATGATATGGCCACCACTACTGACAACACCACTCTCTCCATAACCAATCTCATGCGGCCCATGATCCATCAGTATGGCTGTCACTATCCATCTAACGATGCCTTCCTCTCCGTACCAAACTCCATACGGCCCTGAGCAGCCCATGATTGGACAGTATGGCCATCACCATCAACTCACTACAAGCTCCATCTATAAAAAGGAACCCTCTAGATATACTTTCTAGAAGCTCTCCTCTCCCCTTTAAAACTCTAAGCTCACTTCTCATTGCTGAGCACTTCATTTTTGTTGGCCAGAAGAGCTGACTTGATCATCGAAGGGTTCTATCGGAGCCACCCCCGTCGGCTTCAGATGAAACTTTATTTTGCAGATCTCCGACAGCGACCTCGTCCACCTCCACTCCAACTAGATCCGACGATAACCAGATTCTACACCAATAGATATGGCGCTAGAAGGAGGGCCGCCTCTATTCTTGAGGTATTCTTGAGGTTTCTTTATTCTTAAAGGAGTGCTCAATGACGATCTCTCTCTAGAGATCTTCCACCTTCCTCTCTAGAGTTTTTTTTCAAGAGAAAATATCTCCTAGGAGAGGTTCGACTCGACGATCGGCAGCCTCCGTGCTAGGTCCATTGATAAGCATCATAAATTCACCAATAAAAGTATTAATTTATTAATTAATTTATATTAATTTTTAAGAATTATTAATTAATTTATATATAATTTTTGAAGAATTCATATTTTTATTAATTAAAAAATTAATTAAAAAATAATAAAAATTAAAAAATAAAATTTTACTATTAATGGAAAGAGCTCATTTTTTTGATCATAATGAAATAAATTTTAAGTAAAATGGAGCTAAAATGGAAAAGATATAAATTTTTAAAGAAATAAAATAAATAAAATTTAAATAAAAAAAATGGCTCAGCTGGCTCCGCAAGCCAAGCCACCAAGCCAAGCCAAGCCATCAAAGCTGACTCAGCCGATGAAGCCATCAGCCAGTCCATAATCCAGGCGTGGACCGCCAGCTCAGTAGAAATCGATGAATCAGAGCCTGCCACGTGGTAGACCTAGACCCCTAAAGGATTTACAGGAAATTCATCGCGGCTCATAGGGCATTTTGGTCTTTTCATCTATCAATAAAAGGTGCTGATTGATTACAGTGTATGATGTAGCCAGTCCATGCGGTCCATGGGAATAGTAAATGCACGATCGTGCGGTGGTGGTTGTTTGCGATCAAGATCAGACGGTCAGCATTTTTTTTGGTCGCCGATTTCACTCGGATCGTCATTGGATGGCAGTGCTTGATTCCAGCTTCGATCCGATGGTCCAGAATGCTCCTGACGGTGATCAAAACTCTCGGAGTATGATTTGCGGCCAGATTTCCTCCATCAAGCACAATCCAACGATTAGAAATTGATCCGACCCGATTTGGGCTGATATGCATCCGATTTTGATGATTTTTGGACCGTTGGATTTATATTGAATGGCCAGATTTCATCAGGCTTACCAGAGTCATATCAAAGCTATTTTAATTCAAATTTTATTTAGATTTTGATGATTACAAAGGCCATTAGTCCCATATTGCCTTTAGAAATAAATATCCAGCCCTCCTAGCTCTATAAAAAGGATCCTAGGCCTTCAAAAATTAACATCTCCGATCAAAGTGAAGCTTTGGTACAGGGCTAAGCTAGGCTATGGGTTAAAGGCTGCTTCGAAGCAACGGATGTCGAGAAGAAGAGCTGAGCTTCTGCACCATCTTTCTGCCAATGCCGATCCAAGATCAAAGATCAGGCTATTTTATTCTTTTTAAATTTCATATATTTAAATTTTAAAATTTTAATTAATAAAAATTTTATTTTTGCACTTTAATTTCTTGCTTTTTATTTTTATTGTAATTTAATTTCTACACTTTAAATTATTGCTTTGCAAGTAGATGCTAAGATCTAACTAGTAGATCTTAGTACCAAGTTTAAATTCCTGCACCTTTTAATTTTCACTTTTTATTTTCCGACTTCATTTTTGATCCCAAAACTCTTCTCTTTTTCTTTTCAAAAATCAAAGATTTCAAATCTAAAAATACTACCTTCCCTGTGGATTTGATCCGACTCACTACTATCTATGCATTTTTAATTATTTTAAGAAGTTGAATTAAACCGATAAATATGGTATCTTAATGATAACATCGTGATTCTATCAAGTTTTTGGCATCATTGTCGGGGAAGGCACGGACATTAAATTTTTGATCTCTTTGATTTTTCTATAAATAAATTATAAATAAAATTTTTATTGCTTGCTAATTTTTTTTTATTATTTTATAGAAAAAAAGATTAAAGAACAAAAATAATTAGGAGTTTTGCTTGGTAAGATCAATCCTAACCTAGTTCTCTTTTCTTTTTATTTTATTTATTTATTTATTTTATTTTTAAATCAATTTTTTTTAAAAAATATCCATTTAAACCTAATTAAAAGCCTCATGATAAGATTAAAAATTCTAACTGCTTAGAGCATGCATCATATTATTTTTATTTTTTATTTTTTATTTTTTTTGGTGATTACTGGAGGTAAGGTAAGCCTTTCAGAATTCAATTAGTTGCATGTATCTAGTTTAAATTGCATAGAACCCTTTGATTGAAAACTTTTTATGCATATTCATATTAAACCAAATTAAAATTAAGGGCATAACCCAATTAAACAAGATAAGGTGGGGATTTGATCACCCTTCCTTAGCCCACAAACAACCAACCAACATCCTGCATTGACCTAAGCCTTTAATTTTAAAATCAATTAGACATCAACCCTAGGAACTCGAGCTCAATAGGACAAGAAATCCTAAGAGTTGAACCGGATTAGGATAAGTCAATTTGACTGGTGTCTAGAAAAAGTGGTTCAGGAACGACTGGGCCCGAAGGAAGGTGGTTTCTAATTGGTTCCGTTCGCTTACCTGGCCAAGCACAATTGGTGTCTAAGGCAAGCAACGGGGGGACTCCCACCGACCTTACACTTACCTGGCTAGTTGATTGGCTAATCCTACACTTGGAGGGCTTGAAGGTGACCTTGGCAGTTAGGAGCTGTCTAGATCTAGGATAACCTTTAGTCAGGATTGATTGACCAACTTGATTGCTAACCAATATTAAATCTAATTAAACCTAATTCTTCTCTTTCTTCTTAGTTCTAGGACTCCTTAGGAATCTTTTTTTCTTTAGAACTCTTCTTTCTTTCTTCTCCTTACTCCTCTAAAAATAAAATAAAATAAAAATTAAATTAAACTAACTAAAAATATTAAAAATATAATTAAATTAAATTAAATTAAATTAAAATTAATAAATAAAATAATTAAAAAAAATTAATTTTTAATATAATAAAATAATAATAATAAAAAAAAAAAAAAAAATAAAAAAAATTCTAAAATTTTTTTTTTGAAACCATACATTAGGGTTACACTAATACATGCATGGTAGGAAATCGCTTTTTCTGATTTAGTTGAACTTAATTGAATGGTTGATTCACATTAAACATAATAATCAAATGGCTAATATGAATCTAATAGTCCAAAAATTAGATAAAGTTGACCTTCTTGCTCAGAAAATAGATCAACTCCTAATCCTAGGTCAACAATCTCCTGCACAATTCACATCATCTTCTAATTATCAGAAGATTTATTCAATCTGTGCTAGCCCAACCCATCATGTGAAGTGAATATCCTATGACTGCACAGTTTTCATATTTTATCCAAGAACAAGTTCAAGCTACTCAAGGATACTCCAAATTGATTAATGACCCATTTTCAAATTCATATAATTCAGATTGGAGTAACTTTAATTTTTCTTGGACATCCCAACAGACTCAGGCTCAGACCCAAATTTCACTTGAGCAAAATTATCAAAATAGATCCCAATATCAAAATTATGCCTATAATAATGGTCAGCCTAGTCAGTTTATCCAGCCATCATATTATAATCAGCCTTCATACCCACCTCCTCAACAGACCAATCTAGCTGATGATAGATTTAACCAACTTCAACAATTGAATTCTAACTCAACAGCAATCTATCGCTAAGCTAGAAGCTCAAATAGGATAATTAGTTGAGTCTAACATGAGGAGAGAACTAGATCAACTACCGAACCTACCAATTTCAAATAACCCACCTAATGTCCACCAATCCACCTGGATTAAAGTTATCAATTTAATGTCTTCATCCTAAGAATCCCCAATTTGAGAATACCAAAGTAATTCCTGAACTTAAAAGCTATAGGATTCTTATGGACCCATACCAAGACCAGGTGAGAGAGGCTAGTACTGATGCTAGCCAAAATGAAAAATTTAGAGGAACTGGTTAGTACTGAGACTAACCACATAGAAGAACCCAAGCCAAGAATTAGTACTGATGCTAGTTCTAGTTTAAATGAGATAGAAATAAAGGAAAAAGAGAATAGATGATTTACCCAAGACTTATAAACCTAATGTCCTATTCCCTTCAACCCTAAGAAGCTGGTTCTTCTTATAAAAATCAAAGGCATGTAATGAAATGTCAATGGAGTTGTTTAAGCAAGATCACATTAATTTATCTCCAAAATTAAAACAGCCTTTAGTCACCATTCCAGCACCCATTGAATCAAACTTAACTCCTAAAACTCCATTCATGAGCATTTTAGAAGAACAAATAGGAGAAATTCTTAATAAATATGGGTCTGAGAATGGAATCATAAATTATATCCCTAAAATTAATAATGAATATATCAATAATGGGATTATAAATCAACTTTCTGAGATTGGCAATCCAAAACCATTGGAATTTGTCAATCCAATATTCGACATAGGATAGTGAGCTACATTGTGTCTGGCTGAAGACGGTAAACTTAGCGCTTGTTGGGAGGCAACCCAATATTTAGTTTTTATCTAATTTATTTTTTAGTTTATTTTCTTTTTAGGATAATTTGAATAAGTTGGAGGGAGAGCTCAAATTTTCAAAGGCATGTGCTGGACCAAAAATATACTGAGTTAGGTGTATTCTTTCATGTTCTTTATTACATCCTTTATTTTTTCTTCTTCTCCATTGAGGACAATGTCGATTAAGTTGGGGGGAGAGAAAAATAAAAAAATTTTAAAATTTTAAGTCCTCGAAAAAGTTAGTATTTAGTATTTAGACACCTGATTATGCTTAAGAATCGAAATTAAACTAAGCATTTTTAAAAGAAAATTGATACACAGATTAGAGAGAATCTATGAGATATTGAAGGAATCAAGTATTAAGAAAATTCAATAAAGAGTTAAGTCTAGAACATAAAAAGTTTTTTCCTTGGAGCATTTCTAATTATTTCTACTAGCATCAAAGAAAAGTCTACTTTTTATAGGCTTGTGTAGGGTAACTATACGTTTCTTCATATAAAAATTTATTTTAATAAAATAGTTTTCAAGTACTTCTCACTGAGTAACCGGGCCTCTTTGCCTAAGCAAGCATTGAGTTTCGCATCAAAAGGTGGGAAGGGCAAAGAAGCTCGTTGTAAAGCTAGTCTTAACTCGTAGCCTATTTGATTCGAGCTAGTAAGCCCGAGGGGTATTCTATACCTAGTGCCCTAAAGCCAACTGGTTTGGGAGTCATTGGCCCAAGACTCGCTACATGGATCAAATAGAAAGCTTAAGGAGTTAAGACACTCAATAGTGGTACAACGTTAAAAAAAAAAAAAATATTGTTTTTTATCGAGTAATCCGGGTCCCATTGCCTAAGTAAGCAATGATATTCACATCAAAAAGTGGGCAATGTAAAAATAAAAATTAATAAATGAAGGATGGAAGTAGCAATACACTTGTCTATATGAAAGTTTAGACAAATCAGAGATAAAGGTAGGATAATTTAGAAAAAGTTCTGAAAAATTTAATATTCTTTACTTAATTTTTTTATTGATAAGTATTAATACCCCAATGATATATCTCATTTAAGCTCTACTGAATATCAATGGCCATTTTGAAAATTGCTTAGGTAAAATTCGAAACTCTAAAGTTAAAAGGTATTTAAAACTAAATTCTTTCTTTACTCGAGGACGAGCAAAGCTTAAGTTGGAGGGTGTGATAAGCATCATAAATTCATCAATAAAAGTATTAATTTATTAATTAATTTATATTAATTTTTAAGAATTAATAATCAATTTATATATAATTTTTAAAAAATTCATATTTTTATTAATTAAAAAATTAATTAAAAAATAATAAAAATTAAAAAATAAAATTTTATTATTAATGGAAAGAGCTCATTTTTTTGATCACAATGAAATAAATTTTAAGTAAAATAGAGCTAAAATGAAAAAGATATGAATTTTTAAAGAAATAAAATAAATAAAATTTAAATTAAAAAAAAAGAAAATGGCTTAGTCGGCTTCGCAAGCCAAGCCACCAAGCCAAGCCAAGCCATCAAAGCTGACTCAGCCGATGAAGCCATCAGTTGGTCCACGATCCAGGCGTGGACCACCAGCTCAGCAGAAATCGATGAATCAGAGCCTGTCATGTGGTAGACCTAGACCCCTAAAGGGTTTACAGGAAATTCATCTTGGCTCACAGGGCATTTTGGTCTTTTTATCTGTCAATAAAAGGTGCTGATTGGTTGTGGTGCACGATGTAGTCCGGTCCACGCGGTCCATGGGAACAGTAATTGTGCGATCGGATGCGGTGTGGTTGTTTGCAGTCAAGATCAGATGGTCAGCATTTTTTTCGATTGCTAATTTCACTCGGATCACCATCGGATGGCAGTGCTTGATTTCAGCTTCGATCCGACGGTCCAGAATGCTTTCGACAGTGATCAGGACTGCTGAAGTGCAATTTACGGCTAGATTTTCTCCATCAAGCGCAATCCAACGGTCAGAAATTTAATCCGACCCGATCTAGACTGATATGCATCCGATTTTGATGATTTTTGGACCGTTGGATTCTCTATTGAATGGTCAGATTTCATCAGATTTACCAGAGTCATATCAAAGCTATTTTGATTCAAATTTTATCCAAATTTCTTTGTATTTTGATGATTACAAAGGCTATTAGTCCCATATTGCCTTTAGAAAAAATATCCAGCCCTCCTAGCTCTATAAAAAGGGATCCCTAGGCCTCCAGAAATCAACATCTCCGATCAAGGTGAAGCTTTGGTATAGGGCGAAGCCAGGCTATGGGTTAAAGGCTGCTTCGAAGCAACGGGTGCCGAGAAGAAGAGCCGAGCTTCTACACCATCTTTCTGCCAATGCCGATCCAAGATCAGAGATCAGGCTATTTTATTCTTTTTAAATTCCATGTATTTAAATTTTAAAATTTTAATTAATAAAAATTTTATTTTTGCACTTTAATTTCTTACTTTTTATTTTTATTACAATTTAATTTCTGTACTTTAAATTATTGCTTTGCAAGTAGATGCTAAGATCTAACTAGTAGATCTTAGTACCAAGTTTAAACTCCTGCACCTTTTAATTTTCACTTTTTATTTTTCGACTTCATTTTTTATCCTAAAACTTTTTTCTTTTTCTTTTCAAAAATCAAAGATTTCAAATCTAAAAACACTACCTTCCCTGTGGATTCGACCCAACTCACTACTATCTATGCATTTTTAATTATTTTAAGAAGTCAGATTAAACTGATAAACACGGTGTCTTAACAACAACATCGCATTTCTATCATCCATCTGCTCTCATTTCAGCCCCGGTAACCCAGGCTCCACCTGAAGCCGCGGTAGATATGGAGCAGTTCAACCTGCTAGTCCAGCAGGTTCGTGGCCTCACCGAGATGATGCAGGCCGTGCGACAGCTTCCAACGGTGACTTTGCTAACAAACCCACCATCAGGATGCCAGGAACCGACCTTAAGGAAGAGCATTTGGCCTAGCATACCAATCACCCTTAGGAAGGAGAAACAGAGAGCAAAAGTTCTCTCCAAGAAGATTTCGCAGGAGGTGGAATGAAGTTCAGCCATGCTCACGACCTCCCCTAGTGCAAGCGAGGCCGAACTCCACCTTAAGCTCATCATCAAGGAAGCCCCGACAAAGATTTCACAGGAAGGCAGAATGAAGTTTGGCCGTGCTCATGACCTCCCAGTGCAAGCGAGGCCAAACTCCCCCTTGAGCTCATCATCAAGGAAGCCCTGACAAAGGTTTCACAAGAGGCGAAATGAAGTTTGGCATAAGTGAGGTTGTCGAACTCCCCCTTGAGCTCATCATCAAGAAAGCCCTGACAAAGGGGCATGAAGTTCTCCACTGCAGGTTTCATAGGAGGGTGGAATGAGTTCGGCCATGCTCGCGACCTTCCAGCGCAAGCGAGGCCGAACTCCCCCTTGAGCTCATCATCAAGGAAGCTCCGATAAAGGTTTCATAGGAGGTGGAATGAAGTTTGGCGTAAGCGAGGCCGCCGAACTCCCCCTCAAGCTCGTCATCAAGGAAGCTCCGACAAAGGAGCATGAAGTTCTCCCATAGGTTTCACAGGAGGGTGGAACGAAGTTCAACCGTGCTCACGACCTCCCCAGCACAAGCAAGGCCCAAACTTCTTGAGCTCGTCATCAAGGAAGCCCTGACGAAAGGGCATGAAGAAGTCCTCTCCTCAGAAGCTAGAACCACTATTGAGGGAGGAACGACAAGGAGATCGGCCACCTCTCGGCATCATAGATGCTATCTCTGGGGCTTGGTACTTCGGTGGACTATCATCTCCTAGTGTCAAAACCAAGAGAAGCTTGCTCTAAATTGAGAAGGCCAGCATGAGATAGAGGAGGTAGTCCAGCCCGAGACTTGCTGCCCGAGGAAACTCGAAGGAACTACACCCCCACGACCCTAAAATAGGGATGTGCTACCAGTAACTTTCCTTCGGTAAATTTTTTTTCTTTCAATAATATTGTTTCTGGATGCAAAAAATATGTGATGATAGAAAAGAAGCAGTCAATAGTTATCATGTTAAGAACAGGAGGAGAACGTCATCCTAACATGAGCAGGTCAAAGACCTTCAACCTCAACTACAGGAGATAAGATCTCTCCCAAGGGTCCGAGCCAACCTCGACTGTAGGAGATAAGATCTCCCTCGAGCACCCACATCAACCTCGATCATAGAAGAATAAGATCTCCCCTGAGGGTCTGGGCCAACCTCGACTGTAGGAGTAAGATTTTTTCTGAGCACCTACATCAACCTCGACCGTAGAGATAAAGATCTCCCCACAAGGCAACCTCGACCATAGGAATAAAGATCTTCCCCAGGAACCTCGATCGTAGGAGATAAGATCTCCCCGAGGGTCCGGGCCGACCTCAGCTCAGGAGATAAGATCTTCTTCGAGCATCCGCATTAACCTCGGCTGTAGTAGATAAGATCTGTCCCGAGGCAAACTCGACTGTAGGAGATAAGATCTCTCCCGAGGCAACTTCAATCGTGAGAGATAAGATCTCTTCCCGAGCGACCGCAGACAACCTCGGCTAGAGATAAGAGCCTCTCCTGAGCGCCTGGGCCAACCTCGACTAGAGATAAGATCTCTCCGCGAGTGACCGAGCCATTCTCAATCAGAGATAAAGATCTCTTCAAGCGTCCAAAACAACCTCGGCTAGAGATAAGATCTCTTCCGAGTGACGACGACAACCTCAGCTAGAGATAAGATCTCTTTCGAGTGCCCGAGCTAACCTCGACTAGAGATAGATCTCTTTCGAGCGATCGCAACAATCTCGATAAGAGATAAATCTCTTCTAAGCGATCAAGCCAACCTTGACTAAAGATAAGATCTCTCTCTCGAGCCGCCAAGCCAACCTCGGTAGAGTAAGATTCTCTCCGAGCGCCCGAGCCAACCTCAGCTAGAGATAAGATCTCTTTTGAGCGATCGAGTCAACCTCGACCAGAGATAAGATCTCTTTCGAGTGCCCAAGATAACCTCGACTAGAGATAGATCTCTTCTAAGCGATCGCGACAACCTCGGCTAGAGATAAGATCTCTTCTGAGAGCCTGAGCCAATCTTGGCTAGAGATAAGACTCTCCCGAGCGACCGTGACAATCTTGGCTAGAGATAAGATCTCTTCTGAGCGATCGAGCCAACCTCGGCTAGAGATAAGATCTCTCCCAAGCACCCGAGCCAACCTCGGCCAAAGATAAGATCCTTCCAAGCGACCGCGATAACTCGGCTGAGAGATAAGATCTCTCCCGAGCGACCATAACAACTTTGGCTAGACATAGATCTCTCCTGAGCGATCGAGCCAACCTCGATTAGAGATAAGATCTCTTCAAGTGCCCAAGCATCCTACGATCGACCGCGCAACCTCGGCTAAGAGATAAGATCTCTTTCGAGCGATCATGACAACCTCGACTAGAGATAGATATCTTCCGAGTGATCGTGACAATCTTGGCTAGAGATAAGATCTCTCCCGAGAGACCGAGCCAACCTCGGCTAGAGATAAGATCTCTTCCGAGCGCCGAGCCAACCTCGGCTAGAAGATAAGATCTCTCTCAACAACTGCAACAACCTCAGCTAGAGTAAGATCTCTTTCGCGCGCTCGAGCCAACCTCGGCTAGAGATAGATCTCTTCCGAGCGACTGCGACAATCTTGCTAGAGATAAGATTTCTACCGAGCACCGGAGCCAACCTCGGCTAGAGATAAAGATTCTCTCAAGCGACGCGACAACCTCGGCTAGAGAATAGATCTCTTCTGAGTGACTACGATAATCTCGGCTAGAGATAAGATCTCTTTCGAGCACCCGAGCCATTCGACTAAAGTTAAGATCTCTCCGAGCGACGCGAACAACCTAACTAGAGATAAGATCTCTCTCCGAGTGCCTGAGCCAACCTCGGCTAAAGATAAGATCTCTCCTGAGCGATCGAGCCAACCTCGGCTAGAGATAAGATCTCTTCTGAAGTGACCGGGACAACCTCAACTAAAGATAAGATTCTTCCCGAGCGATCGAGCCAACCTCGGCCAGAGATAAGATCTCTCCCGAGCGATCATGACAACCTCGGCCAGAGATAAGATCTCTTCTAAGCCCTCGAGGCAACCTCGGCTGTAGGAGATAAGATCTTTCTCGAGGTCCCGCATCATCTCCGACTGCAGGAGATAAGATCTCCTCCGAGGGTCCGCAGCGACCTTGGCCATAGGAGATAAGATCTCCCTGAAAGATCCAGGCCGACCATCGACTATA